>DWLI01000915.1:0-17807 GCA_018249915.1 Cecropterus dorantes dorantes | reverse complement strand
GGAAGATGAAGAGATGTTAAAGGAGAAGGATGCTTATCTTTAAGGGCCGAAACTGTATCAGGGGAGTCAGGAGCAATTGTATCGCTAGAAAAAAGGAGGGTTGAAGCCCCCCTAAGATCGCCATCACTTACTTTTTGTTCAATTTTTTTGTATAGATTAGGAGACGAAAATTTTGGATATTTTAATTCATTTACAAGAGAAATAGGGGAAGTGCAATTCAATTTTATAATCTTGGTAAGGGAGCTGTGGCCATCCTTTTTAGCGTGCAATTTAAAATATGCAAATGTCAATAGAAGCTCCCAACTTTTAATAGAATTAGTGGATAAAACATTTCGAATGGTATCGGAAAGGCTTTTAGCGACAGTAATACGTGCACCCCGAGGTATTCGTCTTACTATTGCCACAGAACCCTTCAATCGACTTAATGTATAGGAAAAAGATGAACTTGTTGAAGAATGAGGTGCATTTGAGGTGTTTGATGGAAATGATGTATCTTGATTACAATCATTTGAGTGCACTTTGCCTATATGAATACTCAGTCCTCTTTTTCCTTTAAAGAAACGTGGTCGGGAGCACAATTGACATTGAACAGAGTTCGCTGCAACACCATTGCTATATCCACATTGTTTGAAACTTGATTTATGCCCACTTTACAATTTGAATTTCTGCAACATACGCGAAATACTTACTCACTAATATCTTCTTTTAATTTTTTGCAGACAGTTATGGCACATCCCAACAGTGCACTGTTTGAGGAACTCCCAAGATGGGTAATATACCATGAGCTTGTGTTCACCTCCAAAGAATTTATGAGACAAGTAACAGAAATTGAAAGCAAATGGCTTTTAGAAGTAGCCCCACATTACTACAAATCAAAAGAATTAGAGGATTCCACAAATAAAAAAATGCCTAAAACAATAGGGAAATCTGCAAATAATTTAAAGAGTTCTACAATTGTAAATTAAGCTTTATTTTAATAAAAAATAACAAACTGAAGTTGTGTAACAATTTATCTTCTCTCTATCACAGTCTAAAACTTCCACAAAATCCATAAGTTGGACTGTTATTGTGACAGTAGAACAAAATGAAGACAATTTTATGAAGCAAAGTTATGTAACATAAATATTTACTTTAATGCATCTCCTAATAACATAATACTGCATTCCTAATTATTTTATACTAAAGCTGTAAGCCAACAGATTAAAGTGAATTATGATGAATTCAAAAATCTGTGACTCTGCCCTTCCGCTCCCAATCTCCATATCTAGTTGGTTCAGGTCCTCTGGGGCCACCAATTTCTCCAGTGTGTGGGTTGGTGTTGTCTGGCCACGCAGGGAGAGCTTCTTCTTTCTGTGAGTGATGCATATCTGGCTGCTCCCCAAGGTCTTTTATATCTGTCGTCTCCCGTAACTTTTTCCTGAACTCCGCCAACCGTTTGGATTCAGGTTTCTGCGGATCGTCGCCACTTGATTCGCTCGAATAGTAATATACTCCCAGACGACTCGAAACAGCGCCTAAAATATGAAAATCCTTTTGAATTAAGAATATTCGTCTACCTCGTGCAATCATTATTTTTGTCGAAAAGATTCTTTCTACATGAATACAAAATATTATATGCTGCAAAATTTTACCTCACCTGTGTTTCTTGTCATTTTAATGATATTATTTACTACAAATAACCTCATCTTTCAATCGAATAAATTAATAATCAGCCTAATACGAGGATTTAGTTCAAATCAAATTCGACGACAATCAAAATAAACATTCATTCGTATCATTGGTTGAATGTCGTGCGTGTGACGTTGACTTAAATGTCATAATTTAGTGTTGCCACTTGGACACCTTGGCATGTAACTGAATGCTGCCGAGCAACTTTTCGGAATTTGGAAGCGAATAGAGACGAGATAGGTCTTGAGCACCAAACTTAGCTTCATAGAATGTAATATCAATAATTATAAATGATAACATTTTCTTACCATCGAAGAATCGAGTTTTGGCTGTTGCAGCGATTGGTCGCAATATCGAAAACGCTCCTTTTATCGACTGCTTATCTGCTAATAATTGCTTTATTTCTATACTGGCATTTGTTTTATAAGTTTTATTATCGATATACTATTTTAATATTGATTATGAGTATATATAAGTAATATGGATTCAAAGCGAGGTAAACTATTCAAATATGACCATAAATGTGTATAGGTCGTACCTTCGTTAGACGTTGTAGTGAGCGTTTAATCGATTCAATCGCTTTCACCGATGTTTCTCTCTCTGCGGTATAGCGTGTTTCATCCTTATATCTACCTTTCGAAAAGTAGTTGACACATCGATTGCGGGTGCAAAAGGAACGTAGCTACTTAAGTAAGTATTTATTCCAGACTAGGTATAAAATGTATAATAGTTATAATACAGTTATAACAAAATATAATAATAGATTCATAATTTTCTAAACAATATTGTTTTTTTAATAATGTCTGTTATAAAAAAAACTTGGCTGTACAACTACAAATCGTTTGGCTCTTTAAATAATCGTTGATTTAAAAAGAAAGAATTGGTTATGGGCGTATCATATGATCAATGAATGAGCGACTGACTTCCATCTTCCTCCTTTACCCTTTGCGTTTTACATTGTGGTAAATAAATTTAGATCAAATAAATTCTAGGAGTGAAGACTAGGATTTCACGATGAAGGGGTGCATTTTCAACATCGACGCGGGGTATCTCGAGGGTCTGTGCCGCGGTTTTAAGTGTGGCATCCTGAAACAGTCTGATTACTTGAACTTGGTGCAGTGCGAGACATTGGAGGGTTTGTACACTTCTATTTCTAGTAAATTTATAATATTCAACCAATACTGTTACATTATAGACTTACATCAATTTAGTATTTAGCGTTAGATATAAAATTATTTAAAGAAAACTTAAGGAAATACAAAAATTACTTCTGACAAATCCAAACGATAGAATTGTTTTGATCAAAGAATAGAACCGAATATTATTATTTAATGTTATATATATGTTACTAGGATATTACACGACTACATTGTGTCAAATTTTATTTTCAGACTTAAAACTCCACTTGCAAGGTACTGACTATGGTACATTCCTGGCTAATGAGCCCAGCCCTCTTTCCGTGTCTACCATCGATGACAAGCTTCGCGAGAAACTCGTTATTGAATTCCAACATCTCAGGAATCACTCCGTGGAGCCGATGTCCACATTCTTGGATTTCATCACTTACAGCTACATGATTGACAATATCATTCTGCTCATTACTGGTACTCTGCACCAGAGGCCAATTTCCGAGCTGATTCCCAAGTGCCACCCCTTGGGCTCATTCGAACAGATGGAGGCCATCCATGTTGCAGCCACTCCGGCTGAGCTGTACAACGCTGTCCTTGTTGACACCCCACTCGCTCCATTCTTCGTGGACTGCATCAGTGAACAAGACTTGGATGAGATGAACATTGAGATCATCCGTAACACTCTGTACAAAGCTTACTTGGAAGCTTTCTATGAATTCTGCAGTCAGATTGGAGGAACAACTGCTGATGTCATGTGTGAAATTTTGGCTGTAAGTAGTAAAAATTGTGTGTGCAAGTTGGTAAAATTGTTAAAGCTTTAATTTTTTTCTCAATTTTAAATCTCTTGTTAATAAACTTACAAAAAGTACAGTGTTAACAACATCATAATGAAATTGTGTACTACTAACTACCAATATATTATTGAATATATATTGAAGTACAGGAGAAAATTACTTGTGTAATTAATTGTATAATTAAGTAACTTCTCATTATTTGAAATGTCAGTCAAGCCAAAATGCTTACAAATTTATCAGATATCATAAATTTTATTTATTCCCCAAAACAAATAACTAAACTAATAACCAAAATAACAATTCTAATAACTTTAACCGTAACCAGATGCATGGGTCAAACATTTATTTTAACCAGCTAATCTGATTATCTATCAACCAATACTTTACAAATGTATCCAACAGGAGATTGTTATCTACCTAAATATTTCTTATGATAGTGATAAAATTGCCAGCATTGGAGCATCATCAACCAAGTTACATATAAATGAAAAATATGTTTTAGTTTGAAGCTGACCGTCGTGCCATCATCATTACTATCAACTCCTTCGGGACTGAGCTGTCTAAGGATGACAGGGCCAAACTGTACCCTCGCTGTGGTAAACTGAACCCTGATGGATTGGCTGCCTTGGCCCGTGCTGATGATTACGAGCAAGTGAAGGCCGTAGCTGAATATTATGCTGAGTACTCTGCATTATTTGAAGGTGCTGGTAACAATGTTGGAGACAAAACTTTGGAAGATAGATTCTTTGAACATGAGGTAAAGTGTCAATAAGATATATAATTATTGTGTATTTAAGGTGTCCCAGAAATTCTAAGTGCTTTCCATAGTGTGCAAATAGATGCCCCAGGGCATAACAACACTGCTAGAGGAGTTGTGATGTGAGCATTATGCATTTACTTGCATGTAACTCCATAATTTAGCCCACATTTGAAAAGTTATGCTTAAAAAAGCAAATTGTTCTCCATAATATTTGTTAATCTTTTACATTTTGTAAATATACCAATACCTATCTTTCATAAGAATTTTAAATAATTACTAAATACAAAATAAATGGAAATACAAATAAACCATAATTTGTGTACATAATGATAAGGTAGACACTTCTTGAAAAGAGATTACCAGTTATGAGTGTTCCGAGAGTTATTTGACATTGGAAAATGTGAGCCACTCTCCAAATTCAGCATTTACTATTGAATCTTTATGGTTTTAGATTATTTTATTTCATGGTCAAATAATGACACCAGTTCTTACTCAAATATACCTAACTTAATGTCATGTAATATTAATAATTAACCAAAGTTATTTATTATTTTTCTAGGTGAGGCTCAATGTGCATGCATTTCTGCAACAGTTCCACTTTGGGGTGTTCTATTCGTACCTCAAGTTGAAGGAGCAGGAATGCAGAAACATTGTGTGGATCAGCGAGTGTGTTGCCCAAAAACACCGAGCTAAGATTGACAACTACATTCCCATTTTCTAAACTGCAACATAAAATTGCTTTTTGATGAATAATAATTCAATGTTTCTTGCTATGTACATAATAGAATTATGTCTTTAAAAACAAAACTAAAGTAAAAGCTTATTTATTCATTGAGAATGTTTTCATAATACTGTACAGTACCTTTTGTCATTTTTTTTTATTGGTACATCGACAATTACATTCCATATAATGATCATACAAATTAAAAAACATGTAATTTTGACAGAATAATGTTGGTAAATAAATTGTATTATTCTCTATGGTATACCATACTTTAGCAATTGGTAACAAATGATATGTTAAATTAATTTTGTGTTGAGAACTGAGACCACCCTTTTCCCATACATTAACTATCAAATTGTAAATATTATCCAGTCATCAAAGCTACTTCAAATTTTTTGTTTTTCCTTGTTCAAAATGCATAGAAAAGGTACAAATGCATAATTGACATCAAGATTTTAATGCTTAATTTTTAGTATTGTTAATGTTAATATTGTATTTAAATGTTAAAAGTTTGAATTATATATATTAATGTAGATGTCTTCAGAATATCTTTTTCAGTATTGAAGTGTTTGCTTGGATTTATGATATTGATGTGAAATTACTTACAATACACAAAGAAATTAGCTGTCTATATGATGTGAGATATTATTTTATTGCTTTAAAAATATATAAATTATAAATATTCATAGATTCCAAAACAATTGAAAAATATATTTATTAGACATCACTAGATTAGATAAGTTCCCGATAAATGGCATGTGGAGAACACATTATTTTAGCCTTTACTATGTAAATTATATTAGAATCCAATAAAACACATATGTTACATAACTTTGTTTTTTATTTAACAATAATTTGTATAAAAATTGTTATCTTATATAATACTATTTATCATTTTCTTTAAGTTCTTTATTCTTACTATCTATCTGATCACTTAAGATTTGAGTAATGGGGCCTTCATATTTGAGTACCTCTTTTGCTCTATTGTTAAGTAAACTACTGTGAGCAGTCCAAAACTTATCTTTCAGCATATCATCATGTGTATCTACTATCATCGTTGATGATTTCCCAGTGCTGGGATCTTTAAACATTTTTCGTAACAATAAAGTACCTCGTTTAAATATTTCTTTCTCATTATTGTAATTTATATCATACTCTTTAAATAGAATCTCATTCTTATCAGCAGATACTGTTCCACATAGTCGTTTTTCAGCCTGTAACAAAATCCCAAAATTTAATTATTGGACACAATATGTTTTTTTTTTAATTTTGTGGTTATCATATACAACTTACCTGCATTGGAGTTAGATTGCCTCGTAAAACCAATGTCCAAAAAGTAGTGTTGTACAAGTTATTTATATGGACATCGGCCTGCCTCCATTTCATATAGTCTATCAAATTTTCGTCAGAGGGATATAATACAATTCGTCCATCAAATGTTGGAGGATATTTCAATAACTCGTCACAAAAAAACTTATTCCAAAAATATACATAAGACGAGGAAAACTTGCTGTTTATAGTGGTCAACAATTTTGCTGCCCGTCGGTTATAAAGATTGCAGTTCTTTTTAAATACAAAAGAATACTCATCACTTTGACCAAACGCCATGAGCACGTCGTGAAATTCCCGTAAAACTGTAAAAGCTGCATAATTCATCAGATTTAATGCTCTTAGGTCATTCGGTTTTAAAAAGTTATGTTCATCCGCAAATTTATGAAAACATTTTCCATCCAGTCTGACCACGATCCATGAATTAGGCAAAAGTGTGTCGTCTAATTCAAAATTCTTTACATATTCAAATGAACTTTTAGCCATTTTATTTAAAAGAAATGGGTTTATCCTACTTTTAAATAATAACAGAGGTAGTGAATTAAGTAAATGCATGTATTCAGTACGATACACGGTCTTTGCCTCGAGACTGATAAAATTGTGGTTAAGTACAGTTATTACTTTAAATCACGACATTTTACAGTAGATGTAAAAAGAAATCTAAACAAAAAAACAACATTGTTCAAGAATCAACACGCCGATAAAATTTGACAATCTTGCCGTCGTTACGGCATGAATACGTCATTGTCAAAATGTCAATTTGTCCTAATTTATTTAGCAATGACGGGCAGTGCTGCCAGCCCTGACATTATAAAATAAGTACAAAACCAAAAATTCAACAAAAATTTACAAACCATAAAATTACTACCGTAAGCTTTTACGTTTTATTGTAAAAGAGATTTGATTATTGAAATCAAGAGGCCAAACATCGCAATAATTCTGCTTCATAAAAGCAACGATAAGTCCTAGTGAAATCGGATATTTTTACGAATGGTAAACTCAGACTCATGTCCGTCCTCTTATAGTATGATTTTCCCAATGGCCAAAATCAGACATTTATCAGTTTTTACTAGGGACACAGATTCTTTAAGCAGATTTAATAAATGTAATAGCTAACATATATTAAAATATCACAAAGTTTATGGCGCTAATGCACACAATATCTTTTAAGGACCAAGCAAGAATGCGTAGAAATAAAATAGCTGTATTCCAGAAACATATGTATATTTCAGTATAATTTAAATATTATTGAAATAATTAAAATGCTTATATACTACTTTATATATATAAACCCAATATACTTAGGTACATTAAAAAATATTTTTTATTTAATATTATAGGTGCATATTTTTTTTATAATTATTTATTACATTTTTTAATATTAATTACAAATATTTAACATTTTGTTTAATAAAATTCTTCAACATGTTGCTAATTAGGACTGTATAAGCAGCTTCTTCACTTCATCAGGTGATCTACGCACAATAGCTTGTGGTTCTGCATATCCATTTGAAGGATCATGAATGGCTTGATGTAGCTGTTGATAGATGGCCAGAATTACTTCAAATGATCTTTTTTTCACAAAAGATTTATGTGTTTGACTTATGAGCAAGTTTAATTGAGGCAATGTATATACATCCGGAGTCACCAGGAACATATCAAATTTATTTAGAAATGCCTTCAGCGTTGTTGTGTCCATTCCAGGTATGGCCGAGAGGGGACCATTAATTTTTTCTTGCAACATGGTGTAAATTGGGCCCATATTTAAGTTGGCAACAAGGAAACTAGCTTGTTCGGACGTCAATGTATCTATTTGTGCCTCTGATTGTGCTTGCAGTCTTTCATTGTATTCATCTAAAATTGTATACAAGGACAGTGTACATTGTATGTGATATATACAGTTCAACATGTACACTGACATATCTGTAGAACTCAAATGGCAAGCCGTTTCATTAATAGCATGCAACAGTGGATCCAAAATGTGTGTAATTATAATTTTCTTGTCAGAGGTGTTGACACTGCTTGTCACACTCATTAAGTCCCGAAGGAAGCTTACTAAGTCGGTTACCACAAATGATGGGTTCAAGTCTAATGGAGGTGCTTTTACTCCATGGCTCAATTCCTTCTGCACTTTACTATCTAGAGTCATGATGAAAACATCTTCACTTTTTTTCAGAAGTTCATCAAATGTATCAATTAAATGTCCTTTGCCAATGATGGATTGTATAGTATCCTTGTAGTACATTATTAAATTAGTAATAGACCAAAGAACCAAAGGGTCCTTATCAGGTTTCAGGATAAGCTCTGCTCTGACCTTAAGCAATGGACACAATGCTTCCATTATACTTGTCAAAGCGGTTGTAATTTTAACATCTTTATCTGGAATGTCACAATGCCTCAACAAAGTGGTTAGGTACTCTTTCTCCACAGGAATCACCTGATAAACCCAAGCTAGTATGTCTCCCATATACCTCTTAGGGTCATTAGCATAAAATTCTATTGGCTTCGAGCCATTATCCCCACCTTTGGTCAATACATCTATAAACAGCTGTACAATTCTTGCTTTACGAGCTGTGCAGTATTCATCGATAATATTACAAAATAAGACTTGTCTGTTTTCAAATTTAGCCAATGCTTTAGGTATCAAAGCATTGTTTGGAGAATCTGCACTGACACAGGCACCTATGGTCCAATGGTAGAGCTTCTCGATGGCAATTTCTTGTTGCATTCCAACCATCTCCATTATATCAAAGGCAGGTGTTTGATACCAACACTTCACCAAGGTTTTGCAGTTATCATTTAATTTTTCTATCTGACTCAATGTACCAAAAAAATCGACAGTTAAAGGAGAAGTGTTGTAAATAGACTTTGCTTGATCCGAGGGCACTTCAAAGTTTTTTACAAATGCATTCACCCAAAGTAGTTTCTTTTTGGTCTTTTTCCTGTCATCTTTTAACTTGTTCGTCTGGGATATAATATGGTGAGTTTTTGTTTTTGATTCTTGCAGTCTATTCGACATATCTTTGACTGAAACATCTAACGCAGCTAGAGAAACCAACAATACTTGCAACTTGTCTTTGACTTTGTTGTATTCTGTCAGAATTCCCTTATTAACTAGTAAATCTTTTTTTTCAATTTCATTAACTAGTATTCTTCTTGTGTATGCCGAATTGGATGAACATAGGCCCGAAATTGTGTACAAAGCCTCACTGTTATCGGTTATTATGTGATTGTCGAATATTTTGTTGATTCTTTGACTAATAGGATTATTATATGATAAATCCATCTTTACAAGTATGCTGAAATGAAGGATTTCAAATTAATTAAAGTTGGAAAGTCTGATAATACTAATGAAATGTACAGTTTAAAGTTAATTGTAGTATATTTTGACTTGTTCAATTATAGTTGGTAATAAAAAGTGATCAATTTACCACTAAATTACAATTAGTTCATAGACCTGGATTGAATTATATACACAAAATAGTCCGTAGCCGGAGTTACGACCCGAAAATCTCCAAATATTGATAATTCATTAATTATTCACAATTTAACAATATTGACATTGACGTCATCAAAAGTTTTTTTTACGGCTTTAGATTCTTACCATTAAAACCAACATTGAAATGCTTTGAAAAATAATGATTTATTAAATATAATTAAATCAGAGACAGGTAAGAAAATCTCCGTGATTACGGGTTTAGTGGATGCCCTTATTCGGAGTGTTCCCAAGGAGTGTTGGGATAATTTATGAATATGGATTTAGGGATTATTTGTACAGATTTAAATGTAATTATTTATACCGAATGAATAATTTTACCTACGTATTCTTTTTAGTGACTAAAAAGACTTGCCCATTACATTGAATTTCAAATCATTGTGTTAATAATAGAGTCAAAATTAATTAAATATTGTATTGGACAATAATTATTAGTGTCCAATCATGTAATTTGCCGATCTTGCCAAATTTTTCTTGATTTTTTTTTATTTTATCACTCCATTAATAAAATATGCAATTTATTAAAAAAAATTGAGTGAGATTCTATCAAAATCAAACAAAATAAAAATAAAAATCTTTATGATCTATGATGTTAATTAATATTTAATAGCAACACTAGATTTGACAAGGAAGAAAAACAATAACCTAAAATTTTTATTGAATTCCAGAAATCAAAATAAATAATTTCATGGTTGCTTACGTGTTTATTTCTATTTAAAATCGTAATTCAGTAGCGGTTTAATATTTGATTAGACTTAAATAATTAACAATGGGATCCCGACAAATTACCGAAAAGTCGCTCTCAATGCTTAGATCATTGCCTCGAATATCGCTTGGCAATATTCGCGATAATCCTGGATCTAGAGCGAATGTAAGTAATTATTAATTAATCAATTGTCTCACAATAACGAGTGTAAACTGTAAGTACATTTTACATTAACAGAAAAATAACCTATTTTCATTCGTATTAAAGTAAAGATTATGAATGAAAAAATATTACTGAGTTATGTGATAGTAAATATGCATCGAAATATTTTTTTAATTCATTAATGGACACATGTTTAATAATCAATAGTCTTTTATTGATTAATGTATTGGCCGTGTTTTTTATGGCACCTCCACCTTTGAAGTGTGTTACGTTAATAGCATTCAATTATAACTGTACTCCAATCTCTTTAAACATAAATAATGATACATTTTGACTAACAATGTTTAATTAAAGTAAAATTATTTTTTTTAGCCAAAAAGAGGCAGAGGACAACATGGGGGTGACAAACATGGAGCTGGTAATAAAGGTTCCGGTCAGAGACAAAACTACATGCGATTAGGATATGAAACTGGAAATAACCCATTCTATCTTCGGTTTCCTCAAGAATATTATTATAGAGGCCACCAGTAAGTATATCTTGTAAAACACAATTTTAACTGTAACACATTTGTATTGAGTATTAGTTACTCAAGTTAGACTGCTCTTTTCAGAGGTAAGGTGAAAGAGGGTAAAATTGTATATGAGATCACATACCATGTGAATTTAAAAGAAAAAACTGTTCCGAGTCCTATTTGTAATATTTTTACTGGAAAAAAGCTTAACCGATCTGTTATGTTTTAACTACAATCTTTCAAATTATCAAATTAGTTTTCACAGAAGCAGTTATGAAATGAAAGTATATTTTTAAATTTTATTATAATATGTACATAAAACAATTGGTGAAATTATTTACATTTACCCACCAATAGTTATTAAACTTTTCCAATTATTCCTTTAATGTTTTTGTATTAATCTTCCAGTCACAGAAGGCAGTATCCTCCCTTGTCATTACAACAGTTGCAAAGTCTAATAGACAAAGATCGTGTAGATACATCTAGGCCCATAGACATAGCCAGTATAGTGAAGTCTGGTCTTTACGATTTCTTCCCGGATCAAAAACAATTTGGAGTTCAACTCACTGATGAAGGAGTGGATACTTTTGCAGCAAAAATTAACATTGAGGTCCAATGGGCGAGTGAACAAGTTATAGCAGCTGTAGAAAGAAATGGCGGTGTAATCACAACAGCTTATTATGATCCTCATAGTCTCCTACTGTTAAAAGACCCAAAGAAATTTTTTGAAACTGGTCAAGCAATTCCAAGGCGGATGATTCCTCCTCCTGATGTTATTGAATACTACACAAGTGCTGCAACTCGTGGATACCTAGCAGATCCAGAAAAGGTGTCACAGGAGAGATTAAAATTAGCCCAGAAGTATGGCTATCAATTACCTGAACTAGATGAACAAACATTAAATTTATCCGAAAGAAAAGATCCGAGACAAATATTCTATGGTTTAGAACCTGGATGGGTTATAAATCTTAAAGAGAAGTGTATACTTAAACCAAAAGACAATGAATTATTAGAGTTCTACGCATCCTAAATTAATCGATGAGATGTAGTTTAAAATGTGTAATATAAGTTATGAAATAAAACAGTTTAAGTATTCACAAATTATTTTATTGTGTAGAAAGATTACCTTTACAAGTAAGTACATAACATCCACAATAATATCAGTTATTTCTGTTTAATTAACTTCAGATAAAGCATTAGGTCACAATTCATGATATCACAATTTATCAAGTTTTCAATTGATGATTTACACTGTCTCCTTATTAGTAATTTATTAGAATGAAACAAATCTCAGTATCTGTAATGATCAGGTTTGTATGGGCCCTCTACTGGCACTCCAATGTATTTAGCTTGTTTAGGAGTTAGTTTAGTAAGCTTTACTCCAAGATGGTCCAAGTGAAGGGCTGCTACTTCTTCATCCAATTTTTTGGGCAATGTATGGACACCAATGGGGTATGCGTTGGACTTGGTCCACAATTCGATTTGGGCCAGTACTTGATTTGTAAAAGAGTTGGACATAACAAAAGATGAGTGACCAGTGGCACAACCCAAATTAACTAATCTTCCAGAGGCAAGTACAATTATATGGTTTCCGTTTTCAAGTTCGTAACGATCAACATGTTCCTTGATGTTGACTTTTTTGGCATTTTTATCTAACCAAGCAACATCTACTTCACAATCAAAGTGACCAATATTGCAAACGATTGCATCATCCCTCATTCTCAGGAAGTGCTCCTTGCATATGATGTCAATGTTTCCTGTGGTTGTGACAAATATTTGTCCTATTTCTGCAGCTTCTTCCATTGTGGTCACTTGGAACCCTTCCATAGCAGCTTGGAGAGCATTAATTGGGTCAATCTCTGTTACAATAACCCTTCCTCCAAAACCTTTAAATGCCTGAGCACATCCTTTACCAACATCACCATAGCCTCCGACTACACATACTTTACCTGCAATCATTATATCTGTGGCTCTTTTGATTCCATCAAGCAAAGACTCTCTGCAGCCATACAAGTTATCAAACTTGCTCTTAGTCACAGAATCATTTACGTTGATGGCAGGTACTTTTAATCTATTCTCTCTAAACATCTTGTACAAATTATGAACACCAGTAGTTGTTTCTTCTGACAGCCCTTTTACACCTTCTAACAGATGTGGGTACTTTTCATGCACTAAATTTGTCAGGTCTCCTCCATCATCCAGAATCATATTCAGGGGCTGAAAGTAAATAAATGACAATTGTTATTCATAACACAAGTACTGTGAGAAAAATGCAATGTAATAAAATTAAAAAAATATATTACCTGCCCATCAGGGAACATTAAAGTTTGTTCAATACACCAAATGTATTCTTCTTCAGTTTCTCCTCTCCATGCAAAGATTCCAATACCTCGAGCGACCAGTGCTGCTGCAGCTTCATCTTGTGTGCTGTATATATTGCTACTTGACCACTGAACCTGAAAAATGTTAACCAACGATTTTAAATTTAGATCACAATCCTAACTCATTGTATTTCTAAGAAGTAATGTTGTAATATCCTCCATCTTATATGATGACAAGAAACTATCATATAAAAACATTATTATGAAGTGGATTTATACTACTTTAATAGTTCAAATAATTATCATAAAATAAATAAAATAAATCAAAAATAATATTTCAAAGTAATATTCCTTCATATATATAATGAATTCACATACATAATTACAACATATTAATTTTATTGCATCACAAGAACTCAGAGGTCATGGGTGTACGATAATAAGTTTTATTATGAAAATATGCTATAACTCGAGATAAGCATTGTGTTTTTTTGTGTGGATAAGTGTTTAGCATAACAAATGATAGGATTCATACTTCTAACATAACAATAGAAGAAGATTAAATCATCTTTTACGTCAGTATTTTGAGCCACTTCTAACCAAAAGTTATTTTGGACATCTGAGACTTACAACATTATATTTTTTTAAAAATATGCTTTTTTAGATCAATATTAGGATTACAAAAGTAAAAAACTATTAATATTGAACTCTTACATATACAAAAAATAATTTGTATAAACAAATTAAAATTGAGAATTTATGGTTTATTTCTTCTATAAATATATACTCGTTTGTATTACATTAAGGCATTATAATTTCCTCACCTTGAGGTAAAAGAAAAATAATGCATAAGTTAATTCAACTATAAAATAATTTAACACTTACAAATATGTTTTAATGAAAATATTATACAAAATTGTGAGTTTCAAAGATAAATATTAGCAAAAAAATATTATGCAATAACATAAAATGTTATGAAATTTTATATAATTAAGTTTGTCCAAAATATTATTGGAAATGAATCGAAATGCATGGTAAAGATATATTTAAGAAACTGATAGTAAGATATTGTGATTGATTGTGTAATCTTATCATGAAGTTATATTGACAATTCATCAAAAGTAATGCTTTGTATCTATTGTTATCTACTGTCTGATTAGACGAGATTGGTGCAAAGATAGTTTTCTATAAAGATAAATTGTATATAACTATAACTACAATATTCCTTGGAGATTCAGAAATTTTTAAATGCATCAATCTGATACATTTAAAAATGTCTGGTTTACCCGTGTGTGTTAAAATGTATTTATGTATGTTTGTAGCAGTCCTGGTCCATTTAATCTTATTTTCAAAACATCCTCATACTTCAGTATCTCTATAGTGAGCTGATGATAATCTATACTAAGAACATGAATTTTATATCATAATTATATGCTATATATGCTTTTATCTGTGTTCATTTTGTTGTTCATACTACAATATACCTATGAAAAATAAATCATCATAAATGATTATACAAAAACAATTACTCTAACTGTAACTTGATTTAACTCTTAATAAACCATTAAAATGTTAAATATTAATAGGATAAAATTAAAATATATAAATATGTATAATATAGTTATTTTGTTCAATACTTACTTCAGCTCCCAATTCGATGAGAGTTTCAATAAGGACAGCAGTTTGGACGGTCATATGCAGGCTGCCAGCTATTCTGGCTCCTTTCAAGATCTTGCTCGGAGCGTACTTGCGGCGGCAAGCCATGAGCCCGGGCATCTCCTTCTCGGCCAGCATAATCTCCTTGCGGCCCAGCTCCGCAAGCTTCTCATTTGCTGAAATATTATCGAAAGTCAATAAACTGAGCTTCAGGTCACTTATCATTATCTTTTAATGTTTATCGATAGCTATTACAACAATCACATCGTGTAATCAAGCAATGAAGATTTATGATAGGCAATTTTCTTCTAGCGTGTGATTATTTTTAGGTACTCACATGAGTTGTAAATCAGCAGATTTTTATTCAATTATCAGATTAAATTGAAAAATGGGCATATTATACTAAAATTAGAGTGTTAAACATAAAGTTGGATGTATCCTCTTAATAATTATTTATTGCCAAAATATATCGCTACATAATAATCACAATAATTAACACATGGAAAATACATTTTGGGACATTTCATAGGTTATCTATCTCTCAGAATAACCTATGCAACGCTAAAAACGTACAATATATAAAATTTACTTTCTTACAAAAAAAGTTAGGACTGTAAAAAACTATATTTCGCTAATATAAGTACTAAAACTATTTTTAAATTTAGCTTCTTAACAAAAATTAGATACTCACCAATTTTGTACTGCATTATGATGTTGATATTCGAAGATCTAAAAGTAAAAATATATATGAATCTAATAAAATATTTGTTAAATTTTTTTTATTTATGTTAAAATGAAATAAAAATAAAAAAATACCAGTTTACAAATTTATAACCGGCACGCCTGCGACCAAACCGATGATCGGATATAGTAGGAACTATAACTTAGAAGTGAGTGGACGATAGCGATAGCGATACACAAAAATACATCAACATCGATAGTTTAGAAACACTCGATGTAAAGTTTCGATTCATTGAATCAGTTCGACGAGGACTAATTGGACATATATTTGCAATCTGGATTTATTACAAAAATTAATTATCAAAATGGCATTATTGTGACATCGATTCCATACAAAACATGCGTACATAAGTACACATGTCAGAAGTGAAACTTATTTGACAAACTATTTTTTTTTATCTCGTTCATATTTATACTGCTTAAGCTTAAGATTTCTGAGACTTAAAAAGAGGGACAAAGGAGGCCACTAGGGGTCTCCTTTTTACCCGGGCAGAATATCTAGGGGGTACAACCCCCGGTACCATAATACGCCTCATAATTCTGTAATATTCAAAATATTACAATGTAGAGAGGCAATAATATTAAAGTAATATAAACCGCGTGGTGCGGACTACATTGGTGATCACGCTCATCACCGAGCTCATCAAGTCCTTTAATACGCCACATTCAAAACTAATTTAACGAAATATAATCGATGTATAGAAAACTTTTTAATATATCTATATAATATCGATATCATTGTGCGATGCATTAGATCGATCTTCCCCGCTGATAAAGTTCGTCAAACAACGAACTATAATAAAATATATGGGCATAATTGATAATTAAAGACGTAAATAATGATGCCATTTTTACAGACTCTCTTTTTAGCGCTAGAAATGAACAAATATTCGCATGCGCCAATATTCGCATATTTTTACGTATTCGCATAATTTGTGCGAATATTTTGCGAATATGTAGGTACATCAGAAAAACATCAAAAAATTCAATAAAAAAAAAACATTTTGAAGAAATATTACATGCATGTGCTTTGTTTAAACGTAGTTTTTTTTATTAAACTATCAATTTAGACTTTCAAACATGTATATTGTACTCTACTCTATTAAATAGTAATATTTTAACATACTTTTATTAGTATTTTATTGGTATATACTTCCATTATTATATTACTTAACAATACCATGTTCAATAACCAAGAATGGTCCTTTCAGCAAGATTCGGCGCCGGGTCATAAAGCTCAATCCATCCAATCTTGTTTAGAAACGAACGTTCCGGACTTCATCAGAGCTAAAGACTGGCCACCAGTCACCACTGGTCGCCTAGTCCTGGTGTTCATTTACTGGATTATGATTTATGATCAGTTTTAAAGAGCAAGACTTGCTCTAAACGTCATGATAATTTGGAGTTACTAAAATAATCCATACTACTGGCAGTGAAGAGTTTAAAGGACATTATTGCAGCCAATGGAGACCATTTCGAATAAGTTTCATATATTTTTAATGGTTTTATATTATTGAATTAAACTAGCACGAGGCAATAGTAATAAATGTTACGTGCAATAAATAAATGTTGTTTTTCTTTGTAACACTATTTATGGCAAGGCTAAGTAGTTCATTCTGCATACCAATGATATGCTGCAACAACAAATTGGTAGCATGCATTGTTATGCGGGTGCCAGCCAGACAGGTGACAGGGGATGCCTTGTACACGGGCCGTGCAAACACCTCTCGAATACTCGTACAGGAAAGCAGAATCCGGCTTGTGTCTGAAATCGAGCACTCTCTGGAGCGGGTCTCGGAATGGGGTCG
>DWLI01000914.1:0-17815 GCA_018249915.1 Cecropterus dorantes dorantes | reverse complement strand
TTTGCTTTGCACTTTAATACGCGAATTAACGCCTTTGCAAATCACCCGCCGATACTCGGCAAAATATTGCATCTAAATATTTTTCTTTTTTTTTGTGTCACACAGTGTTTTTGTGCACTTAACATGTCATTTGAGCACTGATTGGTACTTATAAAATAAGAAAAACAATAAGGACGTAAATTTAATAAATTCGAGATTACTTTTTAATACTCTTCGACTTAAGTGGTCCTATATTTTTAATATTGTTAACATGAGTGCATACCCTGTTGTAGCATATCTTGTTCTGTACTTTCTTTTAAAGTGCCAGTGAATTATCTTAAAATAGTATGCATTGAATTTAATAACTAATATCATTCATAACTCGAAAAGTCGACCATTAATTCTCCCTTCGCTGTAAGTAATTCGTTACATTTTAAAACGGATCAATTTATTTTCAGGGAATAAATAGACTTCTGCGAACCATTTAAAGGAATGGTTAATTTATTTAAATTACCCAATGTCATTAATTCACTAAAATTGGCAAGGAAGTAGCATTACCAGGTGCGTTAGGAATGTTACGATAAAATAAGTCGCTACAACAATTCAATTTATCTTCATGCTTAAATTATTTGAATGAAGTAGTTACCTAAACTACGATTAAGTCTATGTAATTAACATCGTTCGTATTTCAGTTTTCAAGCAAAGTAAGACTAAATTACATAGTGCCAATCCTTACTGGTATTATAAATGTAAATGTATGTTTGTTTGATACGAAAACGACTCAACCGATACATATTCTCAGAAGTATTAGACAAAACAAAGGATACTTTAAAAAAAAATTGTCACACTGTATTGTTTCCTAAAAAATAGTGGAACATATTTGACGATCCCTTCTTACATACATACATCTTGTAGGTGCCTTCATACAATATTATAATTATGGTATACTAATGCATATATAAGCATTTTAGTATTTGTTAACATCTGTTATGTTTTAATACATGTATTTAAATATATGTCAATGGCAAATATATGGGGTACGAACTTATAGTGCAATTAATTATTGAGATAACTGTTTTACATGTTTACTGTTGAATTATAAGACGTTACTTTAATTATAACTATAATTAGTCTTTGACTACTTCTATACAATTACCGGAGTCAAAAATTAAATAATGATAAAAAATGTACAATGAGTAACAAAAAACGAAGACAAATTCTTTACAAATCTTAAGGTGTAAATTAGTAACGCATTTTTACAAGACCGCTTAGAAAATGGCATAATGAACTTGTAAATAAAAAAACTCTTCCTATTCAAACTATGCGGTCAAAGCTAATAAAATTTTTAGTTCTCAGGTATATCTATTGTTTACAGATACCGTTGAAAGCTTAACTGTATTATGGTTAACAGAAAATTGCATAATTTTTACGGTACTAGTCCATTGTCAGCTGTGAATGGATTAGAAAAAAATGTTTTTGTTCAAGAAATCTCAGAAATTAGGGCTACTTATGATCTTACTTACATAGAGGTGGTCATCATACTACCACGTAAATGCCTAGAAATCAAGGATTATGTCTATAAAGGTAGAGCCAATTGGATCGTCTTAATGCATCGACAGCCGATGAATGTATCAAATCTCTTGCAACTTAGGATTATGCTACTTGAGGTAGAGTACTGTCCACGGAGGTCCAGTGATCGTTTAAGGTTAGATTAATGGCGTGCTCGTACAACTTCACTTTTAAAAATAAATCCCAGATTGTAAATACCTCATGTCAGTACACTGACATGTTTGATAAATTTTGCCAGCAAATAAATTCCTCGAATTTTTCCACCCGCATACCTGTTATTAAAAAGTATGTTATTGTGAATCAATAATTATTTTTATAGTGCATACCTTTTGCTTTACAGCTATCGTCGATAAATATTCTCAGTATGGTATGTTAATAAATTCATTTAATCATGACATTATGAATGAGTGCGACAGGTGCGTTTAGACTATGCTTGTAACCCGATTTGGCTCGTAAAGTTTATATTCGTATCAAAAAACGTTTGTCATAAAGGTAATATGTAAATCGAAAGTGGCAAAAACTTGTTATAGTATTTAGTACGTATAACGTATTAGTATATTTTTAAATGGCAGCCAAAAAAATATAGAGTAGGTAGGGTATCCCTTGCTATGGCTGCACCTTTAACTATAGAATTGTACGTGACTTTCTGTCCGATGGGAATTCAACCTATAACCCTTAATACTGAGAAATTTTGTTATAAAATATACTTATAATTTAAGTGTATAATTCGTTAAAAAACTTCAAGAGTTACCAATTTTTTTACGTATGCGGTATGTATGTAAATTGCAAAATTTGTATTCGCGTAAAATACTACATTATTTTATTTAACATACCTTCCTATACAACTCTACTTCCCTATACACAGACACTCGTTAGAACCTATATATCTGTGAGGAAACACAGAATACAATGTATATAAACTATTTAAAAACACACAGACCGCGCAGAAGAGTTTTTGTGCAGATCTTATATCTTGGAAGATTGAAATTGTAATCGATTACCACTATTACAGCCGTAATTGTATATTAATGCGATCATAAATAATGGTTTGCGATCAACAACAATTATTGTGATAATCAGTAAAAACGTTTTCCTGTTCGACTGTGATTTTTTCTAACATTCAAGGTGTCGCTCCCTTTCAACTTTAATGCCTACGGCATTAGATGCGATTTTGTAATTTGCATAACAATCAACGATATGGAAATTATTATAATAGCGCTGTTAGCAATATGACAGAACGTGTCGTATTTGCAAATCATTTTCTCAAAATATGAATAATTGTTTTAATTATTCCATTAATATTTTTACTTAAAATTCTATATTATATCCTCTATCGTATATCGTATATAAAAGTTCCCTAATGCTAAACACGTCCAGTAAATAAGAGACTACGGGCAGCGCTCTAAAAATATTTCTAAAACGCACATTTGAATACATACCCAGATTACAAAATCATCTTTAGTATTGCTCCAGAGTCAACGATTTATACGTAACGAGAACCTTTTTTGTCGTCTCAAAATAGGACATCTGCTAAACAATTAAAAAAGGAAATTCAAATTACTCGAAATGTTTATTGCCTAAGGCAATAAAAATCTTCCAAGTGATTTTCAGCATCATTTTTCACGACATGTTCTCAATTTTTCACACGAATTCTTCAAATATTCTCAATAATTATCACCATCATCTTTTAGCCAAACGGGACTATTTTGACCGACCTTTTTACACGGGGACATCGGGAAGAACAACCGAAAATGGGTTGGTCCCGTTCTAAACAGGACGTATAGTCACGATATTGGTACCCAAATACTATTTATTTTCCTACAAAATGTCTTGTATTTTTACACAATACACGATATTATAAATTTAATCACTAACAGCGTACCTATGTATGTACGTCACTACCTACAGCTTATAAAAAGCGGAAATTCGACGACAGAGTAACGACTTCAGCGATGCAACCGGAAACATAACCACATCGTGTGGGCCGCTGGTACAAACATTTTATTGAAATATGACATTAATGGAAATGTTCTAAGTATAAATTGTAGGTATCAAGTTTAAGGTATTTTTGATTTCGAAAATATAATACGGGCTGTTATATTTAATATTCCTATGTAAATGTAACAAATTTAATATCCTTAAGTAAACATACCAATGCATGGGTGCAAACATGAAAATTTATTCTTATTTAATTTGATTCACTCTTTTCATACTAAATTTATAAATTCTTGACTTTTTATATAAATCATTGGTATAAAAGTACGTGAATTTAAAATTAATGAAGTGCAATCATATAAGCAGAGCATTTAAAATGCCCGTTTACCTTTATAATAACTGCCGACAGCGTTACGTGGTGTTGACGCAATATTTTTGTCGGCGAGTTATTTTTGACCAGTCGTGAAACACCAGTTAGATATTGCCATAGAATATCACGTGTTGAAACTATAACTCCTAGCCTCCGTGTATATTTGCTTATAATGAGCGACTAACCTAAAAATGCTAATCAAGCTGCTATCGGGTCACGTGGCCGTGGGCCGCGACTCTTCGTCAGTTCGGCTGTGTGCACAGTGTTAGATACCGATTATATAACAGTTTCATCAGCACTCGTGAGAGCAATACGGGTGTGAACTCATACCTTCTAGAAATGCAAGTAATTAAATTGTTACATTAAAACAAGCGGTCGAAACAACAATATTGGATTTTTAAGAATTTTAAATAATATAATGGTGCAAACATTGACGATGCTAGGAACATACGTTTTTAAATCAACATGTAAAAAATATTTATTTTATTATGCGTTTACGTTTAACGTGACTTTTATGTCCTGAACCTTCGAGGCATCAGTATTAAACTAAAAATAAACTATATTTTTAGTCATACTTAAAATTATGTAAAGTCACTTTACAATCGCCAATTTGCACGGTATCGCGTAGTTACAATAATCGGTATGCAATCGGCTCGCAGCTGGTAACAGGTCGCACTGTGTCCCACCCATCGGAAGAACGCTGCACGTCATAAATCTCATGTCGCCATTGTTCCGCCAATGTCAAAGATCAGCAATTTGCCATTGTGATGCCGGAGGCGACATTTTACCTTATACTAAATTGGCGTGTACCTACAATTAAAATTATATTTTTAGAGCAGACAATAAAAAGTTTATGAAACGGTCGCTTAACGTTTAAAACTGAAGTTTACTATTATTTACCGCTTGGTATAAATCATAATTTACATGCAATTTCCCTGTAGATTAGTAGAGCATGCGCTTAATAGTTTTAAAAAACTTTTTTGTACGGATTATGCAACTTTTAAAAGGTGGTTTTATGTAAGTATGTTTAATAACAGTTTCTTAAATGTATTTTTTTGAAGAAGAGATATTAGACCCTTCTGTGTGGAGTTCCATTATTACATCTACATATTTTAACTGTGAATCAATCGCTATTTCAATCTTGAGGTATGGGCGATAGTACGCATTACGACTTGAGGCACTCCTTTTTATTTCTGTCTAGTTCAAAAGTTCTTCGCTACCTACTCATATTCCTGTCAAAACCATACAGTATTCTAAGAAAATATAAATTACTCATTACAAATACACACAGTTACTACTTATGTAGGTCTCTAGGTTTACTAGTAGAATTGGAAACACATTTCAGCCGTTACTATAGTTTATTTTTTTATATTTCTTTTAGTATTTCAATATTCAAACCTAGTGCAAACTTGAGAAAGTCCAGTTCGTTATAAGTCCGAGGACTGTAGCCCGAGGGCGGAATTTCGTTCCGCGCACACCGTACACTCACGAATTGATTATAATATTGTTATAAGAAAACCAACCGGCATATTTTCTTTGTTTAAGGGTAAGAAATATTATCATAGTTCAAGTACGTTAATAGTAAAAATTGACATTTATATGAACATATTTCACGTAACCACCAAACGTGGTTATGGTTTGATATACAGACTGTTTTTAAGCCGTGAAGAATATAATTTGAAGAATATTTCATAGCGTAACAGATGTAATAAAACTTATTACTATACATCATTTTTTCCAAAAAAATATTACATAAGTAAAACCTACATTCAAAAATACGATTATAAATTCGTCAGATTTCACCAGTAGAAAGTGCTGAATAAACTTGTTATGTTACGTAGGCACTATAAGCAACTACAACTAATAAACATTCAACTATTAATAAATATAATGGGCCATAAAAAATCATAAACTTAATAAAGTATCTATTACGTTATAAAATAACCAAAATGTTACTATCTACTTCCTAAAAGAAATAAGTACATTGAAATTTGTCGCATAATTTTCGTGAGAAAATAGTACTTAATACTCGTATATGTCACTCATTTTATTATTTTTTAGTAAGTCAGAAAACTCGGTATTTCTTATATAATACGGTCAGAGTAAGATAATAAAGAGCGTCATATAAAACCTATACCGATGTTTACAATCTTCAAAACATCGCGGAACTTTTCGTAGTCGTCCATAAATAGGTCGTTACATAGACTCAGTGGCCATTACGGATGATATCACACTCAAATGTAACGTCGTAATGTTGGGTCGAATCATCGACCGTCCAAATCGCGACCAAGTTCAAGGACCCAATAAAAATATAGGTACCCACGTGGGCACGCACATTACTACTCGTAAAGAGTTATTACACGATAATAATATCTTTGACACTAATTTTGTGTACGTTTGCGGTTCGCTCGTAAATTGGTTTTTTGGTCACAATAATCGAATTTAGAACGGAGACTCATGTTTTGTCTATCTTTTGCCCATTATTCACTGTTTAAAAATATTATTTTACTGCGTTACAATTTTTAAATATAATATTATTTCGTATGACTAAGATACGTAAAAAATACGTAACATTTGACTTTCAAGTGCGGTGCGGTAATTTATTACCTATTACGTACTCGTACTTTAAAATCCGACTCGTAATATACATAAGTCTGCGTCTATACCCATTATTTTTTCTTTTCGATATGTGGCTAACCTGGGACCGAACTGGAACCCTTTGCGTATCAAACCGGTATGGTAACTCGCGACGGTAATACAATAATATGCATTGGTGGCAATGTTTTTTTTTATAGTATTAAAATTAGCTACCAACTCTAGTTTTACTTATTTGTAACATACAGTACGTTTTATGTTATAAAGTTTATAAAAAATGAAGGTGAATAAGGTAATTACAACCACAAAAAAATATGAAACATGTTCAAGTCTATGACAGTGGAATATTTACACTGTCGTAAAATGTTTAATGCCCAAATTATTTTTTGTCGTCCAAAAATAGTTAACTCATCATTCTACCTTATGCTTAACGTAGTTGCTTCTTGTACACAACGTTGCGCTAATATGATCCGTTAGGAACTCCTCCACATTTAGAGAAATAATGGCCTGTCTACGTTAGTCTAGACTATATTTTTACACTCACAAGTAACGTCTAAAAATACGGGAGTTATAAAAAACAACGCATTCTTTAAATTTTTACCTTCGCTTCTGTATTATATTAGGGTTATGGTGTTCTGCTTACAGGTTCCACATATTTTTTAATTTGGGTACCTACAGCACGATTACAATCTAAGATGCTTACAGCGTGAAACTAAATACCCTAATATTAATTAAGTTAATTAAGTTGTTATTACTAATTATGCTGCATTTATGTTACTTTTATGGAGGCGAATTATATTTTTGTATTTAATTAATAAAGGAAATAAATTTTAGTACCTGCTTAGAGGTTTTATAGGTTTTTTTTCATTTTCGAATACATTATCTGGGCATGTATCATATATTTTTTAATCAGTTGCTTAATATTCATAATACCTTCATAAAAATGTAACAAGAAACCTATTTCAATTAAACAAAATCATTTTTGATGTTTATCGTTTTAATTCTATTAAATACTGAATATAGCCTTCGTAAAAGATTAAGAAAAAACCAATGCTATTATTTTTATGCGTGGTACGGTTTTAAAAAATACGTAAAGAGGTTCAAAGGAGGCACGGTAAAAATATTTATATTTTTAATTTAAATTTTAAATTAATATTTTTAGAACATAAATTTTACTATTCCAGCATATATCATAATTGTTTGTATCTTCTCTGTTCTGTAACGAAATTATTTCAAAATCATACTAAATTGCACGTAGATACATTATGAATGAAAATGCAACAATTCTAGTCAGTGCAGTTCTATGGTAAGTGCGCCATTATGATTTACTGGTGTTGTAGGGCAGATCTGTGTTTGCATCTCCTCTCTAATTTATTGTATCCTGGTACAATGTGTAAGCTTTAAGCACATTCTGTTTTAGAATTTAGAATTGAAAAATGTAAAAATGCCATAAAATTTCTCGTAAGTTCACACGTTCTTTTTAAATTGTGACTTATTGTTAAACGTTAAATTTAGTTAATTTTCATTGTCTTCCTACTAATAGTATAAATGCAAGAGTCTGTGAGAAAGTATGCGTGTTTGTTGCTTTTTGACGCAAAAGCTACAAGTCAAATTTTGTTTTGGCACAGAAATATTTTAAGATGTATGTAGATTACCACATAGGATACTCCAAACATTGATCATCCTCCACACGTCCACTTTACTGAGGTGGACGTGACAGAAGCGGGAGCAGCCGTGAAAATAACATAGTAATTAATACAGTAGGTCCATTTTTAGTAAAAAAAAACTAATTTTTCAAATCAATTTACTTTTGTTATTACTCTATTTAAAGTCATTTTTTTTGAGTAGACGTATCTATATATTATTTATCTATGACTTAAAACTTACTCGAGCAACAGCCTTGGGCATTGTTTGATTTGCACTTTTTTATTTCCTATTTATTTTGTTAAAAGAAATATATCCTGGTAATATAAAGTAATTGCTTGCACAATACCGTACTTAGTAAGTTGTAGAATACATAATTTCTGTGTTCTTTACAATTGTACTTATGTAGTTAGTCGAAGGAAGCCTAAATTAATTAATCTTTTTTTCCTTTATGATAAACTGTAATTGTACTTTTAAAATATAATAATCTTTTATACAAAAAACAAGTGGTCAAGTTGTTGTTTTAAAATACATCCTAGAAATGATTTATCACCCGAGCACCACAGTATCCGGTTTGATGTTGTTAATTGCCACTAATAAATTCATTTTGATGTAATTAAATTCAATTAAGAATTATTACAGTACAACTTTCAGGCTTATTCACATCAAAATATGAGTACAATTTAAAAGAATATGATATAATTTACATTTGTAAACCCTTGTAAGGGAAGTTTAGTGTCCCACAGATTTTTTGTTTGTCTATTATATAATATTATGATACTTTGAAAGTTGCTTGTAAGTTTGAGAACGAAATGGTCTAATCCAAGTTTGTATTTTATAACAAATAATTTTCATTGTACTTAGATAATTATTGTGTGTATGTTGTGTTACACTGTTTGACTGTTACATTTGTGTTTTGAATAAACTTGTGTGTGGCTTGTGTTTTATTTACCTTACCTACATATAAGAACGAAAACATTCACTACCTACTGATTTACTTAAAATTTACGTACCGGTATAACATACCAATTTTTCCACGAATACCGAAATCCCAGCGTAAACGAAGTCGGTAAGACAATGTAATTCCATCAATGATTTCGGAATTACCCTAAAGGAATCGATTAATCGGACAATACGTTTTTAATGTTGAACCCAAATGAAAGAGCGGGCTTTTCGGGAGAAAGGTGCACGAACAGGCACTTGAGGATAACAATATAATAATTCATGTGAATAAAGGGTTATCAGGCCGAGCGAGGTGGCCGGCAAATTGTGCCAGGCCTCCCTACATCACTGGCTGCGATACTGTCGTGTTACACGCTATGTGATCCATAGTTTCAGCTGTGATATGTGATGTTGTTGCCAAAATCTAATATTAACGAGAAAGTAACTGTAATATGAGTACAGACATACTTTTATACCTATTTGTATATTGATATAAATAAATATATAAGAAGTTCTGTTCTGCTACTCGCGTATATCTTAGTCGGTGTATTCATAGTAATATTGATGTTAATTATTTAACTGGTAACATTATGTACACTGAGGCAAAATTATGGAAAAAACTATTCGTAATTGTTATTGAATAAATAAGTTAATTAATTAAACAGGAATACCTTAGAAACTATTTGCTTACTTTTAACTTACTTTAAATATACTTTTAGCTAACATTTTAAGGTAGCGTAGTATGCATATTCCATTTTTCCGCAAACAGATCAAATATTTCACATCATTTCTCGATATAATAAAAACTTCGTTCAATCTAATCATCCACAACAAGTAACGAAAATGACGTATGACACGTGTACTCATACTGCCATGAGGCACGCAATGTGTATGGAGACGTAAACAATTCCTACACCGATTCATGTTAGTTATAGCTATTCGGTAATAAACGAATAGAGCAATAACTCGTGTAGATAAGGGCAGTGCCTTACTTTTGAAGTTCAAGAATTTTTAAGGTTAAGTTTGTCGTGTTAGTGAATCATAAAGGAATACTAATCGTTAACTGCGATTGCGGTTATTATCGTCTGATTTCCAGAACTATGCCATCTAAATCATTATCGATAGTAATTTCCTATAGCGTGTTTTTGCTGGTCGTTTTTTGGTCCAAAGTATTTATGTCGGTAATGAAATTTCTGCCATTCTTAATTATGTTTATTAAGTTGTTCCCAAATCAGTAAATAGTAAATGCTTGCTGTAGCAAAAAATAAAGAAATTAATAATGTCGACACTCGTTTCGTATATACTCAGGTATACAAATGTTTAATTTGAACGGAAAAATTTATTTCATGTTTTGATTTTTGTTTGACTTGAAATCGAACCAAAGACATTGAAACCATATAAAAACTAATAATATAATTACAATTAAACATTAATTTAAATAACTATATCGACACAATTTTATGTAAATACATAATAGCTGCTCGTCGCATGTTCCAGCTTCAGCACTGAAAAAGCTTGCAATATTCTTTAATAGGAGTCAAAAACAAATACCCTAAAACAATTTTAGCAACAAGTCTTTAAAAAGCCTTCCCTAAATAGCTTTTGTTTTCCATCAGTTACGAAAAGCTGTGCAGCAATCGATCGATTCGTATATAATTGCAGTGGTATTTCCCGTAGGTCAGAGCTGTCGGCTCTCATATAATTACGGGCATAGTAATATAGAGGTACGTAACGAAACCTGTGTAGGCCCTCCAACCTACTTTTTTATTTCGGCTTTGGCAATGTATAACGGTATCATTATTCAAAGCTGGCTGCGGTTTGAATAATTGCACGTGAAAGCTCGATTTGTACACGGTAGGTGCTTATGTAAGTATTTTTCTATTGGGCATGTATTAAATTTGATTTATATGTTCGCTAAATTTAATATACGTTGTTATTGCGTAACGTTTCTTACCAAATAGAAAGGTATATCTACCTATATACATGTTTCAATAAGATCGATGAGATGTAAAAAAGCTACACGAGTCGGAATTTAATTTGGACATTAAACAATATATCTATGTTTTCGAAAAAGGAAGAATGTATGTTATGAGTATGTATGTAAAAAAATATTACTATAGAATTATATATAGAAAATTAAAATAAAATTTCGTATCTGTACCTAATAATTTCTTATGCATAATATCGGCCGTAAACTTGTTAGCCGGTCTTCATAAGACATCTACTTTAGGACCGTAGATCTAGTGTTTCGTTAGGCGAGAAAGTATCTAAAAAACTAGAAGATACAAAGCACGAACAATAGTGTTGTGTGCTGTAACCGACCTTGCCATCGCAATAAATTGCCTCGTTGTGACATGCAAATCTCCACTAACTGCACATGATTTATATCTTCACCAACGAATACGGAGCGAACAGTTTACTTGCAATCGCCTTACTTATGTCTTACTTCAGTGAGGACAGCGATAGGCGATATAGGTACAAGCATAAAGCGTAATTCGCTTCACTAATTCAGTTGCCTTAAACTTACGACATATCGATGGAAAACTTAAGGTACTTTTTTAAAATATTGAAGTAGTAAATGAGCATGCAGTCTACCTGATGGTCAGTGGCCAATGTCACTCATGGACATCTGTTAATAACCCCAGATAAGATCAGAGTCTTACGTGTGGTTGGCCTTAGATTGCTTTCCCTGAGTTCTAGGTTTAAAAGCCGCGAATAAGTTAGTTTTTCTCCCTTATCACACCCTTCAGACATGAACACAGCAGTGCATAACACTGCTGTTGTTGGGCAGAAATAGGTGTGGTACCGAATCTTAAAGAGTTTTACCACCTTGATAAGAGTGAACAACAAGATTTTGGGTACGCAATAATACTTCCCTGTGAAATATGTATGATTATTATGAGCTAATAATTTATTTGTTCCGAAAACAAATCGCTTTAACTTTGGTAGTACGACAAGTCTCTTATTATGGATCAGTCGCTTGTGTTTCGTAATAGAAAAGCTGCTAACGTAAATTGTTTTGCCTGTTTTTGATAATGGAATTCGAATCGGTATGTTCCTTTGCCGTTACATTCCGTGGTGCGAGGTTTTCTTATGACGCGTTGGAAGAAAAAAATCGAATATTTGTAAAAGACTACATTCTTGCCTACCCATATATCGCAAGTTAACACGTTACATCAGTTGGTACTTAAAATGTTTTTATTGCTTTAAACTATACAACATTTAAACACAGGTGACTCTGGGCTAGTGAATTCGTCTAGTTTACACTATAGATTATTTCTTTTGATAAAAACACAATCTTAGGCATGTTGGAGTTAACATTGTTTATACGTTTATGGAATAAGTAACACATTAAGAAAGCTAACCTAAATATTTTTGTTGCAACGAAAAAATATAGGTTAGTTCATTAGTTCTGAGGTACCTATTCAATTCAATTCATTTCTACATTTGGTACCGCATAAGTGTATTGCTAATTTTGGATCAATAGTCCATGTCATAAATTCCGCTTTCTTCTGTTCATTGGTCGGTAACTTGTGCTGTAAATTCTTATACTAATTTTACATAATGAAATTTTAATTGGTACGCTGTAGATATTACCGTTACATTTCGAATATTATTACGTATATCACATAAGAAATAAAACTGAAAATGAGGAACCATTTAAGCACCTCTCTACTAAAATAGTTCCTATTTTTTTAGATTCTAACTTAAGTTTATAGATGATACAAAAATACAAACCTTCGAATTATATATATGTATTTGTAGTATTTGGATGTCTTCAATTATGTATACCATAGATTAGTTCCTTGTTCGATTTCTTATGTTGTTTGCACTGCAAAACTCAGCGGGCGATCGTGCGCAGGCGCCGCTTTACAACGTTCCTATTGGCCCTCGAGCGACAGGGCTGCCAATCTACAAATAACAAGCCAAGACCAGACCGCTATTATAATTTAATTGGAGCCTTTCAATTATTCCTGACTACTTTAAAAAGTGCAACATTGTACTATTTTTTCTTTTTTAATTTATCGCATGCATTCATGAAGATGTGAAAAATGTATGAAACGTTTAGCAGGAAATACACCTAGTTCTATTTTCCTGAATAGGCTGTCAGCTGCCTGTTTTTACAATAAATTTGACTTTTATAAGTTAATTGCATAATGATGTTACTTTCGAAATACCTACAATGTATGCGAGGGTACGAGCTTTAAATGGCGGTATTAGGTCAGTTTTAACTGTAACAATTGAGGTTATTGCATAGTATCGAACGCTAAGAATTCGCAACATTGTGTGAATATGTGGTAAAAATGGAGCATTTATCAATACATCCAGCGCAAAGCGAGTAGTTTATTCGCATTAAATCATACCAGTCATAAATCGCACAAACCCGTTCTGCAGCTTATCAAAACAATACGCAGACACACTTCCAGTTGCATGTAGCAAAACGTCTTCTTGGCGACCTTCAGCTATACACACTTAAACTTATAACGTAAACCACAAGGTCCTGTTTCCGTTGTCATTCACCCGACAGGTAATACCTTTTAGAAACGCGTCCGGATCATTTCAAAATTAAGCCTCAAGAGTATGATAAATTTTCATAAATCAGATGTTATTTATTGGAGTATAGACTTTAAGGTGTTGCCAATTGGTTTATATCGGTTTTATAGGATTTGCTTACTTATGACATTTCTTAGGTGCAGATTCTGCGAAATAATGGAACCCTCGGGTTTCGTAATGATACAGCAGGATGTAGAAATAAAAAGAAATATTGTGTTATTATAGATGTCGGTGGATAATGGTTCTCGAATTTAATTTGGACCGTAAATCGTGTCTCGTACTCTGCTATGATAATCGATAGCTTACTTGCCCGGTTGGGTACTAGAGCTACTTATTACTCATACAGACTCTATTTTGTAACACATTCCCGGGTACTGTATCGAAAGGCCCACTTCGCTGTGAATTATATTCGCAGCTCGCTAACTAGTATTTGCAGTTGCTGATAAGAGATAGCCGGTGTGTTGTTTTCACACAATTAATTTTCAATAAATAACGATATAAAATTAGTTGCCAGTCGTCGACGCCCCGTGTGGCGTGCGCATCGCGTCGACCCATCGGACCACCGCTTCGATACTCGACTCTTTGACATGTGTTGCCGCAAACTTGATGATGTACGGTCTTCGTACCTTTTTTAATTCACTCGACTGCACTACAACGCCCTTATTGCTTATTAAACTGTTTAATGTTGTATCGCAAATGCCACGTTGTGGTGGTAAAAACACGATAATCGCAACAAAGTGGACATTTAGTTCAATTAGTTACACGAGATAGGTGGATAGATAGCGCTGTTAGACAATTTACGTTTAATATTTATTTAGATAGGCGGCTATTATTGTGCTACGCGATTTATTACGAAAATAGACTCGACGTTGACTCGACCTAGCCAAGTGTGTGTTTTGAGTTGACTGATTAATGTTGAGATGAATAATTAAATGGCGGGCGGTGATGTGATGGGAGAATATGCCCGTTGAAGCATCCAACAAACTATCGCCATAGAAAATATGTCGTTGAGAGTTAAGTTCAATTAAAACCTACCATATTATTACACGTGTAATCATGAATGCATAGCAGGCTACGCCGAGGTATGCATGCGAGCCTTATATCTGTAACGTAGGAGATTACGATCTACATAATTGTGCAAAATATTGCCGTCCGTCCGTCTGTCTTCTTGCATGTAGATTTCAGAGATACCGCACCTTTGTAGTGAGCGCTCGATTTTCTTTGTTAAAATTTTGGTGTGAATCGCTTTCCTGTTTCCGATCAAGTAATTCATTGAAATTTAATACTTCTCTTTTGCTAGTGTCACATAAGTTGGTATATATATTCAGATGTAGTATAAACTAGTAGCTGATAATGCAATCAATACGCGCTATGTAATTAACTCCAATGGATTGAAGTTCTACTTAAATTCAATGACAGATGCGTTGATATCCTGAACCTATCCTGAGCCTACTTAATTTTTTTGTAAATGTCTTCGCCTTACAACACTACATTTATAAGAAATTAATGTACTTATAAAATTATAAACTAACAATAATATCAACATGCACGGTTATACCAGATACCAATTCTAAATAGTAACTTTGTAGTCGCACCTAAAACAGTTTCCGACTACAATGACCAACTATCAGGGTACCAGGTGTACAAAAAATCCGTATACCATGTCCATAACAACAAAGTAGAATAAATTTTGAGGTATTAGAAGGTTTTTCTTAAATCTTAAAACTTCTACAAAGTGAGCAGAAGAAAGTCGAACAGTTATACCAAAAGATGGCGGATAATTGAACTCATCAAGTTATTTATATCCCCCGCATATGGTACGGGATCGATCGAATTGCCATAATTTACTTGCAATTTACTGAAAGGTCACTCACAGGAGAGTATTGTAAGTACTACATTGTTTTTGGTACATCCAACGTTATCTCGTATCTGTACTTAGTAACGGAATAGTAGGTAAGTACCTACTGTTTGAAGCACTTCGTAGGTATGTACTTATTTACTTTGTGAAGAATTATAAAGATTAGATAAAATAAATAATATGGTAAAGTTAATTAAATTCTGAAAATGATATGATAGGTGCGTAATTATGATAACTTAATGATTCATTTAGATTTCTATTTGGATTAGGGTGTTTGTGTCTTTGTGTGGTACCCAGGCACCAGTGATTTTTTGACTTTTTTATCTTTGTAAATAAATTTGACTTTTATAACTTACACACAGAATTTTAGTGTTGTATTACCCCGCGCAGAAACCTTTTAGATTTATAATGCAAATCTAGTGCGTATAGTTCAATTGTATTGCATAATTCAGTATGTGATATAATAAAATTGAATTGATATTTGAGCTTGCATTATTTAAAAGAAACAAACAACAAGTGACGTAATAATTTCAATATATCTAGGTATATGGAGGTATATAATAAAAATATACATTATCAAATAAATATATATTAACTCCGAGCAATTAATAACTATGTGTCAGTTGATTTGTCAAATTTATTTCAACATAATGAAGGATAACAATAAGTAATTAGATGCAAAACATTTTAAAATATTCTAAAATGGAGATAACAATGGGACCAGTGTCGGTACACATAATCCACCACTTACAAACCTGTTTAGTTCATGGCTACCGTTAGCAAATATATGATTTCTAACAAACTCTACATTTTTAATAAATTTAATTAAAAGCGCCTTATTAAGAATAAGTACAGTGTAATTATTATATAGATAAGGTATTCATAAATTATAAGCGAGTATCAAAATATAATAAGTAGTTGGACACCTAGTGGGAAGACATAATCTATTGTTAAAAACATTGATAGCTTTATAATTACCTACTCATGAGTTGTAATTACTCTGTATTTTTGTGGTATTAAATTAGAAATAACAAAAAATCAATATTCCTCTGAAGAGTTAAATTAATTTTTCATGATGCTTTTACATTATTTAATTTAATAATATTTATATTGTTTTATGTATTTAAGGCATATTTTTAAAATATTGAATGATGTTTGTCCATCTGCCTACATTTTATATATTTAAAAATAAATATTTTAGATTACTTAACTCTTTATGATTTAACTATTGAAGTTATAACAGTTCGTTGTTAAATATCATAAAATAGTATCTATTGTAATGAAAAATATAATAAGAGGAATTCCCGACACCTATATACTTAGGTATCATGGCTTGCTGAGCATCGAACACGGGACCCTCTAGATAGATATATAGCATTCAGTATCATTGGTATTTTAATCAAAATTAAATATACTTCCGTTATAAAAAAGTTTAAAATATATATTCGTATTGTGTAATTTAATAACTTATATTAATTTGTTGACCTTACATGGTCCACATCTTCGGACTGGGCTCTAAGATGATGTTATTTAAGATGAAATCAATTTTATTGAGATTTATTCTGTGAACATGCCTCGAATCGATTTAGTCTTTGTCTATAAATTATCAGCTTAGAATTCGGCCGATGATTAATGTAAATGTTTAACCAAATAAAGTGGAGGTTAACATTTTTTAATTTACTCTTCCCGTTTAGACAACAATTCTGATTTGTTTTTGTAATTATTGTAGTGCCTATGTTTGATATTATATTTACCACGATGGAATTTAAGATATAGTCTCTAATATTAAATTTATTAAATACAAGTAACAGACGAACGTTCTGGCCACCTGATGGTAAGTAGTAGCTTGAGTCCTAGAGTATTTGTAATTAACCCTAAACTGACTTGAAGTTCCATTTGTAGTTGTTGTCCAAAACTTCAGTTATAAGGTAGAAATAGGTAGCGGTGGAGCTTTTGGTATCGAATCATAAAGAGTTCACGAGTTACGAGAAGAGAGAGAAGCTTATGGGATGTCTTGAAGCTTGAGAGCTTAGTAGAGCGGAAACTTTATTTGATGATATTACCCGTAACCTATACATGTTAATTTACTTATAAAAATATACTTTATTCAATACAATTTTAACGTTACTCATAGAAAGGTCTCCTGTACTAGTACTTCTTATTAGAAATTTTATAACAGAATAGTATTATAACTTTTGATAGTAGTATCAAAAATATAAATGAGATTTATATTGCTTACTTATCTATTATTTCATAACGGTAATGTGTACTGAAGTTTTAGATAGGAATTGCATTTCTTGCGGACGTGTTTATAACGAGAAGTCGTAAATTTGGCGAAGCAGAAAATAGAAATTAACTGCATCAAAGAT
>DWLI01000913.1:0-17818 GCA_018249915.1 Cecropterus dorantes dorantes | reverse complement strand
TGTCCATAGCGTCAATGCTGCAGCAAAATTCAGCGCGGGACTGCGTTGAAAGCTTTAATAATTAATTAAAAGAGAATTGATTAATTATATTTATTAATTATGACAACGCCATTCCAGTCCCTGAAAGTCCATTTGAAAAATGGCCAAATGAAAAAATGAAATATGGCCTGGGAACAGTGAAAAAATAGAGTAATAATTTTATGAATACCTAAATAACTATTACTTATGAACGGTTCGTTTTTGGCATCTTCTATGAATATGTTATTAATCTCTAAGATGTTTTAAAACAACCAAGGCTTATCGATCGCCTTCAAGATCTTAGCAATGTATAAGATGCACTAGATATGACTTTAGATTGAGCTACATAGTATTTTCTTACATCGAAGATATATGATAGAATTGAGAGAGTTCAGATAGAACCCCTGTTATATATGAAGTTGCTTACAGGTATCCATGCCAATGGACTGCATGCTCGTTGGCTACTTCAGTCTGAGAAAAAAGAAAACAATCACATACCTATACATACATATAGGATACTAATAAATCCTTTTGTCGATAAAGAAAACTCAGATTTTATATTCAGAATGTACTTTTCCAAGAACGTTTGTATTGTCTGCATTCGGGTTTCGATTTAATTGAAACATACTCATATTCATGTCATATAAGGCTTTCAGCCTCACACGTATTCCATATAAATAAATATAACGATGGATTTTCAGGGCGTGAGTATAAGGGAATGTAATTTCCAGTAAATATTCATCTCACTGTCTGCTTTATTAATATTTTTTTGTAATAATAATACTATGTCTTACGTATAAAATGTATAAGCGTCATGAAAATGAATTATGCACGGTAGAATGAGGCTCGCAAGAAAGCAGTCGCGTGTTTGTGCCCGCTAAGTTTGTCCCCGGGTTATTAATATTAAAATGAAGGCGAGATAACGTGTGGTAGGCAGTTATCGTGACTATTTTCTCTGGGGGCATTTCATTTTTTTTTGTAATATGACGGACTAGGGCACGAATAAACTAGTATGCGAACCACCAGTAAGTGGTCACGACTGCCGATCTCGAAATGTCCGAATCGTTCCAGATAAGATAGATGGTTTGAAACATTGGTAGTTGGTAGAACTTTTTGTTAAACTCCGAAAGCACCACAGCCGTACCTGTTTCTACCTAAAGCAGTGTTAAGGGCTGCTGTGTTATGGTCTGAAGGGTGTACGAGGGACACCCTTATCCGAGGCGTTTGTTATTATCCAACTTATCCGGCTATAATTACCAGCTTATCCAACTTTGTATTTATGGTAGCAACGCATCCGTGTCCAACCTCAGGTAAGATGCTGATCTTATCTGTGGTTGATTATTATCCCTTGTTGTCCATGGGCAGCAATGGCCACTATCCATCTGGTGGACTGCATGCTACTTCCATATTATATAAAAAAGATGTCAAACCTAAAGTCGGTCGTAAACACGTTCTTACTTTGATCAAGTTGGAATCGTATATCAAGCATGTATTTCATCACTCTACACCCTTCAGAGTAGTACACGTCAGCGCTTAAGATTGGGTGCACACGGCATTGTATTGCACGTGTTTAGATCTTTCAAAAAGAATTTACCGCAGTTGAATACGACAAAGTTTATGCGATTTCGAAGCTTTTCTACCTTGTGAACTGAGTTGGAACCTCGGATTCCTGCCTCTTTGTTCTACATTTTTATGAACAGAATAGGACGACGCTTGAGACTTATACAGCATTTTTAGTTCGTTCGAAGAGAATTGACTATAGTTGAACACGTCAAAATTATATGTGATTTGCTTGACACATACGTACGTAGGTCCGTTGCAGTATAAACCTCGTGTGAACTATACACAATGTATGCCCCACTGTTTTATTCGATAACACAAAAACATGCAGCACAACACCACGTGAACCGACATATCTCTGCGGTTTTTAGGCCGTAATAGGCGTGGCGGTGGTGCCTACGTCTCTAATTTTTCTATATTATGACACAATTCCGTGTCATTTATATTCAGGCCGTGTTCGGTATTCATCATAGCCGTGCAATTCATTTCCATGTTATATAGGGGTGAGGAACATGTAGGATGAAATGAATGCATAACGTTTCGTGGTCACATGGCGAAGGCGGTTACCATGATGTCATTCTTTGGACTGGTTGTATTCTTATATCTGACTAGTGTGATATATATCTCTTGGCAAATTTTCTAGGTCACATTAACCTTTAATGTCACGTGAAAGTAAAGTAAGTTCGAAATTGAGCTTTGAAGACATGGATTTTTTTTTATCTAATATCGGCGTAGGAATCTAGCATGTCGTCCGCCTGACGGTAAGTGGTCACTGCCCGCCATTTATTCTATATAGAACAGGGGTTCAACTTGAAACCCATCACACATAGGTGACAACATGCAGAACTGCTTCGTGGTAGACTGGTATATCGGTTGTACCTTCTCCCGTTAAACTTATATTAGTTCTACCACCGTGTTGTTATTCTTGTAAGTTACATGCCTTCTTATATCTTCTTAAGGTCACAAACATTGACTTATGTAACTTTTAAGTTCTTACATTATATCTACTTTCATCATGTAAATATAATAATGTTCACAAGATATAAATAGACACTTTGAAAGTATTAGATCATACAAGCGTGGGCTGAGTTTGTAGAGAAAACTTAGGTAAATAACGATCATTTGTTACGAATCTATCGTAGCATCTTATTTAGTTAACGAAATTTACTTAACATAATTTCTTACGGGGATCACAGAGGCGTCGTTAAAAGCGAGCCCTTCAGAATAATGATTACACGAAATTGTTAACCAATTTCTATTAAGAAAATGATTGTTTATACACTGAAATACTGTGATTTTAAAAAGAGCAAACATACGTAACGCGTGTACCTACCATTTTTCGTTTAATAACCATTTTTCGAACTTTCCTTTCTCTTGGGAAATAGGTTTAGATGGTTTAAATTCTTTTTTTATTATTTCATAAATCTATACTTCTATACTTAATATTATAAAGCAGTAGTGTTTGGTTGAACGGGCTAATCTCAGGAACTACTGGTTTCAATTTGAAAAATATTTTTGTATTAAATAGTCCATTTACTAAGGCTATAGGCTATATAACATCACGCTATGTTTGTTTGATTTTTTTTTCTTATTTAGTAGTGGGTGAAACCGCGTATCATACCTAGTGATTAATAAAAGTATAGAAAAATATATAAAAATATGCTCCTAAAATTTTATATTAAAATTCCATCTCGCTCTGTTGTTATAAGCTATTAAAGTACTCCTTCAAGCCCAAACGCTCCATGTAAAACCATGCGGTCATTCAGGTACCCATTTATTTATTACCTAGCATGGATTTTATGTAAAATGTAAGCAGATGTTTATATAATTTTACAACAGAAACCTCATATGGAACGTAGTAATAAACGTATTATAGGTTGCCATGTGGAAAACGAGGCGTCCGGTTTTAACATTAGTTTAGTACTAGAGATGTGCCGGATAGTTAAAATGATAGATCCGCGGATACGGATACGGATCATTGGTGTCTAGATCCCCGGATACGGATCTCAATTTTCTTACAAATTTACTTGAAGCGCATGTTCTTGAAGCGACAGATGTATTATTGACATTACGAGTTTATTAAGTTTCCTTAAAATAATCAATGTTTACGTTTTTCTTTATCGTTGCAAAGTACACTGTCATTATATGCACTAAAATGTAATGTTAAGATATTTGATTTTTGCAATATGAGGTAAATATTTGATGTTAATAAACAATACGGAATTTAATACTATTTCATTACTACCTAATCGCCTATGTACATTTACAATTTTGTGTATAATGAACTTATAAATAATAAGAATTTAATAATAATTATAAAAGATCCTTTTGTGATCCGCATAAAAAGTAGCGAATACGGATACGGATCTTTCTCAAGCCTCGGATATCCACGGATACAAATCTCCGGCACATTACTATTTAGTATCAACTTTTAGGCAGTATACTTTGATCTAGGATGTTCGCGTATATGAACTTTCGAGTCATGCGGGCTTTGTGAGCTGTATTAAAACCACGACGTCCATTCACTGCTGTGTGCCATGTACAAAGACAATGTCAAAATACCTAGACCCCGTCATTAACACCCGTGATTAGTGATGTTTTGACGACCTCGAGTAATAACTGGACTAACAAATAAATTATTTACAGGTTTTTAGTAATAAAAATCAAGTTAGTTGTAAATTATTAAGTAGTCCATGGCACCCGCGACACAGGATAAAATCCTATTGCGGGGCTATGAGTATAGAAAGTGCGTGTGTGTGTGAGCGTGTATGCGTGTGCGCGTGTGCGCGCGCGCGTGTGTGTGTGTGTTAAGTAGATATACTATTTTGCATTGTAGAGCGTAGTGGTATTTGTTTTAGGCTGCCCTGACGTGTGGGGATGGAATCGAGCCTAGCTGTGGGATGTAAAAAGACTAGTAGCCAAGTCGCGACTTTGTGTGTACAGTTTAAATAAACGTAAGATGCTTATTATTTTTTCGAGAATATAAATAATAAGAAACGCCTTTTAGGTAAAGTCATAACACTAGGAAACCACTAATATATTTCCCGTGTCGTGGGTTTCATGGACACACAAAGACGAATACACAAACATCCAGACCCAAAACAGAATTCTAAATTCATAAAAATGGATGTTTGTTCAGTTGGGAATTAAACCTGGAAAGGATCGCCAGATCGGTACGGTGACCGCTATATTTACCAGTATATCTTGCTTCATACGAACTACGTTCTATGTACCACAGATTCTAAATCTGAGTTCAAGTTTATTAAGCAAAATTTAACCAAACTTATTAGAGTATGAATTTATGCGGGTTCCTATTGTCATTGTTCCCAGCGTCTATGTGTTACTTAATTACGCAAGAACCACTGGTCCGATTTACATGAAATTTTGCATGGATGTAGCTTATTTAACTGCTCAGGCTACTTTTGATTTTGATATTTTTCGCTATTTTCAGATGGCGACTATTTTAGTGACGTCACTACACCCTTTGGTTTCAGACTTTCATGTTGCCATTTGAAATAAAAAATAACCTTATAAATGGCAATTTTTAATGGAATATACGTGTTTTACATTTAATTTCCTATCCGGAAGTTCCTCATCACTTGTCATGTACCTCTAACGAAGGGAATAAAACATATTTTTTTTATCACGTAAGGACTTCTGCTAGTAATAATATATACTCATATATAATTGTGTTTGGCGTCCTAAATATATTATATTATATTATAAGAAGCACTTTCCTTATATTGTATGGTTATACCCTCAGAACAAAATGAGGTCACCGACAGCCTCATATTGTGATTTCATTACAAAGCTATGCCAAAACATAATGTAATGTATATTCCGCTTCATTTGATCATTTGTCATGCTAACTTGAAGCCAACAAACAATATAATGTTCTGCTGCCAAAGTTAATATCTCTATTGAATATTGTGCATGAGTTTGTAAATTTATCGCTGATGTTATTCCCCCTAGAATTTTGTGTTATTTTTAGTCAAAAACCAATGTGTATGTTATGGATATATTTCTGTTTTCGATCTTTAATTTATAATTACCTGGTTATAAATTAAAGATCGAAACCAGAAATATATAAGGTTTCACCCGCTATTACCTAAGAAAAAAAAACAAATATAGCGTGATGTTATATAGCTCATAGCCTGCCTCGATAAATTTACTGTTTAACACAAAAATATTATAATATTATATTTTTTCAATTCGAACCAATAGTTCCTGAGATTAGCCCGTTCATGCGAATAAACTACTGCTTTATAATATTAGTGTAGATATTTATATTTAATGTCGGGATGTGACCAAGAAGTATATGAAAACTACGTAAAGCGGATTTTCAAGCCTGTGAATTAATTATTTAATATCTTACAATGGTGATAGATATCTTACAATGATGATGTCTACCAATTCGCACTTGGCCAGCGCGGTGGACTACGGCCTGAAACTCTCTCAGTCTGAGAGAAGACCCGTGCCCAGCAGTGGGACAATAAAGGGTTGACGAATGGTGATATGGTTGCATCATTCAATGCACATAAGACAGTTCAGGACTGTCGCCATGGGAAGTTTAGTTAATGTAATGCATATAATTTTAAATTTATACTTAATCTAATTCCGAAAGCTATGATTTATCCATAACCGTGTAGTTTGAAGCTAGTTGGAATCACTCTAAGATGGTGTAGGTTTTACTTACCAACTTCAAATCTAAATTTAGCCAGCATGGTTTACAATAGTCTCTACCGAAGATTTGTCATTTATCTTAAGGAGTATCATCGCATCGCAGTTCTGTATGAAGTTGCTAACAGATGTAAACATATACGGCAGTCACTGACCTTCAGATAAACTGCATGCTACTATTTCATTAAAAAACGTGAAACCTAGTAAATTGGTCTAATGGATTGTTTGTATACGAGTATAAAACGTTGTCATTATCAAAGTCTTAAAAATCCACTTATCAACAGTATAATCAGCCGCATTGTGTCACGATGCACGTGTCTCGCTGAACATGTGCTTCAACTGTAGGTGCATTGTAATAAAACGCGATCAGACAGATCCGTCGAGTTATCGAGCGTTGGAGGCGAGCGATAAGGGCTATCGTAATCTGATTAATTGGTGACTCATAAATGTCGACCGCCGTATAACCCACACACGACCCTTCGTATTTTACTGATGGCGTTCCGACCCCGAAACTTATTGTATGATTGACGAATCACTTGTCGGTTACATCATTGCTAACTGTACCCCTAGTACGAGGTTATTATGTTTCCCAAAAACAATCATTTTATCCGCGACGGAACGGAGACGGTATTTGCGTTTGGGGTGAGAGGATGTTTGTGTGACCCAATGTCGCCATTTATCCTCAAAACTATTAGTCCAATTTTAACGCGGTTTTCAGCGATGGGTTCTGGTTTGATTGGTATATATTGCTATGGTACATATGGTACATATTGGTACATATGTTTTAGGATGAATACTCACCGCCTTACAGTAAGCAGTTGTTTGTGCAAATCCAAAATTACTAGTCCGATTTGTATGCGGTTTCCAATTATGAGTTCGAGTTTTTTCAATTAAATTTTAACCGACGTGGGATTTTTTTTCAAAATTTCAATTTTGCTTTTTATTATTTATGTTTTCGTCCATACATTGCACCGTACATTCTTCGTCTGTGTTTTCATTTTCGGCAATATGTTGCAATGTACTTTGAAATGATGGGCTAAAACATAAACAAAGATTGTTTTTAAGAAACGTAATAAGCTCTTACTAAGAGTATTGTGTCCATTTTCGTCTAGTTCCTGCTGCAATATCAAACATGTATGATAAAATTTAAGTACTTAGTGCCTCTCATACAAACCTGTTGTTGTGAAATTAGATGAAATAAACATTTTTCTTTCTTTCTTTCTTAGTATGAGTTTATTACATTTCCTCAAAACAAACATTGTTCACGTTTTCATCCACTATCCATAAAGTTTCTAATATGGTAGTCACCATATATTCACGATAGTATTGTTTTAGCGAAGTAAACTTATTCGGTTAACAACTGAATATTTTATGTGTACACTGTACCGCCTACTTGTAGGTCTTTGTTTATAGTTTAGGTATAATACCTACACCGAAAGCTTGTACACGGCATAGTCATTAATAAGTAGAGACTACGTAAAGATTCAACGCTTTTTAGAAAGGTTAGAATGGATTTTTTTGTCTCTAGTTACTATCACGACAGACTGTTAGACATCGTAGATAGAGGGGGAAGAAAGATAGAAGCAAGGGCTAAATACCTCTCCGTTTGGGCTCTTACCCCTTGTAAGGAGTCGTGTACGTAAAAAACACGATGCTTACATCATCAACAAAGTAATATATGTATGTGTTCTTCGATGGAACGTTGACAATATTGTTTTCATACAAGATTCATGTTCGAAATTGTCCTAAGCGGTTAAAATCCACGACGTTCTTATACACAGATAACATCGAGATAGATACGTAGCCTGCAAAAGAAAGTACATGAACGTATTGAAACAATGCAAGATTTTCAGATAACAATGTTTTGTGAGCTTTGTTTGCGGTTGGATGGTTGCCAGCGGTCCTTTAGCCGAATTAAATTTAACGTAAGAGTCTAGTCCCCACAAATTAAGCTAAATTTAAATCCGTGCTACTAAGTAATTTACCGCCGTGTTCTGGATTTAAAATTTACTTGTTACTGGCACTGAAACAATTCGGCAAATAGTGTTATGTAAATGAGGCAATAAAGTTACGTGTTGTCTTTTATCGCATGGAGAATTTGGAGCGTTTTGTAGTTGTACCACGTCTAGACTTCCATTTAGGAAGCGAGGCTATGTTTTGAAGTTGACCAATTACATACTGCTACTGTGTTCTCACGGAAATATGTGGAGTAATACATTTGTTTCATAACATTTAAATATGACTATTTACTTGATTTATAGAAGTGGAAGTAAGGGTTTCAACTGTTATGACACACTTGTACGAATTTTGTCTTTGTGGATCTCCACGGCAATTTCAAAGACGGATAACCTTACAAGTGAATGGAACAGTACCTACTACGCTGAGCTCTGTTTGAATAGGATTGAATTCTAAACGCGAAATTTCACTAACAACAGCGTAGGAGGAATTTCCATTTAGGGTTCTCGGTTTAAGGGTTTGAATAAGTACTTAAATCTCCTGTGTGTTGTGTACTTTGCATTTCGGAAATTTTGGGTCTTCTTATTCCACATATTAAAAACCGTTGCCATGGTTCGGTCTAAGTCAAACAATGTACTTGATGCGGGCTGAGGCGAGGTCTAAGCTGGCGCTTTGCCAGCTGTCGTCGCTTCAACGTCTAGGGCGTCCGAAAACGCAACCCAAGATAAACGCTCAGACAGAGCTTTATATGAGCCAGTTTTCTACTTCGCATCCCGTGTAGCTACAACAATTAGTGTGGTAAACGGTCCCATAACTCAGTGACGTAACCAAAGGTACAATAGTGCCACGAACTACACTGCACTCACAGTCTGAGGCCATTTATTACATTAATGTCTTTTTAGGAAATATAATTTTATAGAGTCAATTGCATCATGTTTCACATTAAATTTTTACGTTATGAAATTGAAATCTTGGAGTCGTTGAATGGTACCTGGAAAAGAATGAAGAAATTCAAAAGGAACGTTAATAGAAAATTTGGTCCCTGAAGATTCCACAGACGATGAAGATTCAAACAATTGTCTGATTGAAACAATTTTGTTGTCCAGTAAGACTTAATTTGATGGCACTTTCCCTTGAGACTTCTTTCTCGATTTACTTATAAACATCCGCTACGTTAAGCAACTATATTATTACGTAAAACATATACGAGTATCATTTTAATATGGCAATCTTTACTTAATATTATAAAGCAGTAGAGTTTGTTTGGTTGAACGGGCTAATCTCAGTAACCACTGGTTCGAATTTAAAAATTCTTTTTGTGTCGAATAGTAAATATATCGAGGAAGGCAATAGGCTATATCATATAACGCTATATTTGTTTGATTATTTTTTTTTATGTAATATCGGGTGAAAAGGTGGAGTACAGCTAGTTTTTAATAAAGCAAGATTTAGAACAGAAGCTTATAGATCTGTATGAATAATATATGAATACGATCGTCATATGTAGGCGTTATATATTGTAAAAACTTGAACGAGCATGGTCAAGTGTGTCTGTTGGCTACGAGGGCTTTCCAAGACGCCTTAGATTATCTCCGTTACACCGGATCAGTGTCACTCTTCGGTTTCGCAATGCCTTTCTTACGTATATTTTTCGACCGTAAGAGCCTCTTATTTATCGACTCAAGTACAAATATAATAAAATATTGCTATATATCTATACTTAATATTATAAAGCTGAAAGTTTGTTTGGTAGAACGCGCTAATCTCAGGAACCATTGGTTCGAATTGAAAAAATATTCTTGTAATCAAAACACGCGGCAGCGTGTTGCCGAGTCCTTAGTCCATTTATTGAGGTTTGTTTGTTTGTTTGTTATTTTCTTATGTAGTACTGGGTGAATCCGGGGGGAAAAGCTAGTCTTAGATATTTTGATAGCTGAGATTATTTCGAAACTTCGACAAGTGATTCTCAAGCGTCTACCTACACCTATCTCAATGTAGCAAAAACTAATTATAACGTGTGACTCTATGCTAGTCACGTCTATAAATAGATAATCTGATCATCGTTACCAACGGTGTATTCATTATATTCTGCACTTTTACTTCTACATAGTTTTACATTGTTTATATATGTATATTTACATATATCGTACTAACTAAAGTACTCGTGCTTCGCTACGGGATATAAAAATAGTCGCCATCTTTAAATAGTTTTCACGCAAATTCTTTTTTTTTGTATTAAATATAGCCTATGTTCATCAGGGATAATGTGGGATTCTAATGGTAAAAGAATTTTTGAAATCGGTCCAGTAGTTTCGGAGCCTATTCAATACAAACAAACAATCAAATCTTTCCTCTTTATAATATTAGTATAGATTTGTTTGAATGCCCTGGTGGTGTTTTCTTCACCTTTGAACCATTTTATATTTCTTTAACAGATTAAAATATGACTGATTAAAATATGGACTGCATGCTCATTTGCCTACTACCTGATGGTAAGTGGCTTTTGCTACCCATGGCCATCTGTAAGCCACTTGTAAGAACAAGGTTCTATTTGAAGTCGATCACAGATGCTTGCTACTCCCGAGAAATAAGACTCGCTTAATATAAGTACGCCGGTATTTTTACTAACCGTCGCTTTATATATAAGTACGCCGGTGTTTACTAAATGTTTCCCGTAGTTTCACCTGTGTAAGCAGGTAACTTAACTTTTAGTTATAATCATTTTGATAGAGTACATTATTGAGGGATATGTAATATAAATATTATATTAACATGTCAGCTATAAATATATTATTTTATTTAAATTTTAGTCATTTAGGTTAAATTCTGTAGTTCTGGTTTTATATGATTCCAATCACACGGATAAACATCCAGACAAAAAGTCTAAATACTAAAAGAATGTACGTTATGACTTATAGTATATGTGTTTTAACTTATTGTTAGTAGTGTCGTAGAGACATGAAATTTACAATTTTTTATATTTATTTCTTATAATTATGGAAAGAAATTTAGAAATTTAGGTCTTCCTCAGATTTAAGCTTTTTAACTCAGTTCTCAGTGGCAGCAACACATCTTTAGACAGCTTATTGCTAATGTCCCATCGAAGATATATTTTTGGCCGAAACCTAAGCGGATTTTTCATAAGGAAAATTGCTTAAAACTGATTTTTTAAACATTTTTTTTAAACGGTTTTCGTATTTGTACATAAAAATCGATATAAGAGTAAATAACTTCTAGTTATGATTTAAATGTCTTTGTTTCATTAGTAAAATGATAACAGTTCGTATATTGTACATTTCCTACGCAAAAGGCGACGCAAGTCCAAAATGGAGTTTTCACCTACCCGTGCGCTGCGTCATCTGCATCACGATATCGTGTGTTCGTTATAGTTCGTACAATATAGCCGCTAGTTAGAACCTTCGACCTTTGCTAAAACTTCAGCCTATTCTGACGGAAGCCGAAGGTTTAGCTGAAGCTGGTTTTTTGGCCAAAAGTAGCTGAAACCGAAGCTTCGGTCGGACAATATTTATTTCCTTTTTTTACCACTTACCATCAAACGGATTACATTGCACTTCAATATGAAATGAAATGAAATTAAATGTCCTAGTTAGTATAGGCCTACGCGGGCACTTACAAATTGTCATCTACAATATTTTTTTAGAGACTACCACCGGACCGGAAGATGACCGTGTTTGTCTTTTTTTTTAATACTTTGTATTTTTTTAGCTATCTTGTTTATTATATGGGCCATAAAAAGCTAGCTCCAGATGTTGCCTTACATTTGGCTAAACATTAGGCATGTTTTGCAAGATATGCTACGCTTTGACAATTAAGTAACCATTGATATATATAATATTTTTTAGTCCCAAGCTGCTTTTTCTTCTATGTATTCAGAAATTTTATAATATGCGGCAACGTTTTATATAAATATAAAAATATTGTTACCAAGTTAACTTTACCGTTCTCTTAAACGATGAACGATAAAATTACTTTTGGCTTATACTACGAAATTCTACAATCCTTTAAAACAAGAAATATCAGATATTTGAATTCCAATAAATGCATAGAGCAGTGTTATAAAATTTTACAACAGTGATATTTTTATCCTATTGTGCTGAGTAAGTGTTTTCTGGTGCTTCGATCGAGCTCGCAGCATGACCTCGTTTTGTGTCGTGTCGTTGTCGTCCCGTTTCCGTGTAGTCGCCGTTCTATTTATGATTTTGTTTGTGGATAGTCTCTTGGTCGCTTGGGTTGTGTGATTTTATTCTATTGGCAGCTGTGTAAATGGTTTTTCTTATATTGAAACGAGCGTGTGATTTACAATATTTTCCCCTCTTTTCTCTTAAAAGATGATGATATTGAGACCAGAAGAGAAACTTACTCCTCTTCTAATTAAGTTAAGTAGCTTATCTAAAAAGGTCATGAGTATTATCCATACTGAATGTGAAAACTTAAAAAATACTCATATACAGAGTATACATATAGCTCAAGCGTTAGGTGACGATGACACGAGTTCCATGTTTTTTGTTCACCAAAAATGTGCTCGACGCGCCTAAAGAAGTTTTCACTTCAAAAATCTCCGAGCAAGTCTCTGAAATTTTTACACACAAACTAAAACAAACGTGAACGCGTGATCCAATCGGGATAAATGTTTAAGTAAGTTAGTAAAGTAACCCTTGTCTGTACACTGCATATTGCAAAAATGTTGGTTTAGAGTATTGAAAACTAGTAAAATTGTTAAAAACATTCAAACAAAAAACCCGAATACTTAAACCGAAATTTTTGATCATAAGATATATATTTCAGTTAGCGCCTATATGAGTTTCCTATGTCACTTTCTTAACTGAGACGATTTAAATGATATGTCATACGTCACATTCGGTTAAGGTGTTTACGTTGTAGCGCGTGCCAAAAAATTGGACATACATAAAAACATACATACGTACATACGCTCGAACATTACTCTCCTTCTGACGCAGTCGGTTAATAAGTTATAATAGAAATTAATATTTTAGAATTTTTGTATGTCTGTTTATCTGTGTGTTTGAAACCGCGAACTTAAACTTTTTAATGTAGATATTTTAAAGTTTTGATATGTTTTTATAGTCATTTATGATCCATTAGTATTCTTTCATTTAAAAATTTATCTTTCGAAAATTATTACAATTTATAGCTATGTTATTTTTTTAAACGCGGATGAAACAGCGAGGCACGTTCTAATTAAACAATGTGCTAAATTACGTCAGTGACAAAATTCCTAATTAAATCATTCTCTCAAAACCAGGCAGTAGATTGTCAAACTCCTCGCGTGTCTTGGATTTGTTACCTTCATATTGTAGGCAAAAAGCTCAATCAAAAGTAAGCTTATATTTTAATTTTCTTTAGAGACTATATTGCCCGGGAAGCATTATTTAAACCAGACAATAAATTTTGGCAATATGCATATTAAATACTTACTGTTTATTATTTGTTTCAGTGTTTTTTATTAGAATTTAGGCAATTTGTTGAAACGATTTAGTGATGTGATATAATTTTGAGTTAAAAATGAACTGTATGGATATTCCTACAGCTATAAAGTTTTCGCTAGCAATAATTACGCGCAGCCAATACTATCAAATTTGTGACTTTTTTGTATTGCCCGGGCAAAATTAATATTGCCGCAGTAAGTTAATCTCTAACATACATGATGTAGTGAGTGGAAACAAAAGTTAGAATCTCGATGAAGGTTATATAAGTTGAAAAGACGTCATATTGGCTAGATTGATATGTTTTTTACGGTCGTTTTTACACCGCTTCTTGGATTCCTCGTAATTCAACGTAATTTGTCGGGAGGCTGCCGTGCAGATGGAGCGAACATCTGGTTACCATAAAATTGTTTATAACCGCCAAATTACTTATTGCCATTTTGTTGTGGTTGAGAAATTTCATAATGTAACAAGTTTAAGCGCGTGGTTCTGCCTGCGGAGGCTTATTTTTGTGAAAGCATATTTCTAGAAATATAAAAATACCGGATTAATAAAATATATATCCAGTATTTTTAAATTTTTTATCCGTTTTTTTATCCGGGATGAATTTAGATTTCTGTTGTGAGTATGGATATTTCTGTATTTGTATTTTTATGTGTCTATGGCAAGCACGACAAAAAAATCTCATTGTAGAAAGCATTATTATTATTAAAAGAGCGTGCAGTCTTAATGGCGTGTGGCAACTGCAACCCATTTATCATCTTCAAATAGGATCACATTTTCGCCTAAGATCACCTGTGCAGGTAGACTGACTATTTTCAAGTAAGTTTTAATATTATTATCAATAACGGTTTAAGTAATTTATTTTCTAAAAAAGTACAACTCACTTACAATAGAAAATACATAATATTCATTTTTATATAAATACGCCAGGCATTGGAACAAGAAAGAAATTGAGATTTACAATTGTAGGTAGAAGAGCATTATATTACAAAGTAGGTAGGTAGAAGTATTATCAATTAAATACCAGTAAATAAAACAGATAAGAAAATCGCTTTCAAATGATAAACGGTCTAATTTGATTAAGAGTTAAGGAATTGATCCTCTCGTCACTTATCGATAAAGTGTGGTAGGTCAAGAACGTGACCTTTTAGAGCATTAGCTTAGACTGCCACTTAAGGGTAACTGACGAGAATAGGCATTTAATTTAATTAAGAGCACTCCACTATCGGGGCTTGAGATCTAACTCTACAGATAATTTGTTTAAAGTTAATAGAAGTTATTGACGTTCAACTTCAGAGGTTCAGAGGTTCAGAATAACTGTCACGCAAATAGTGTGGCTATGTTCCGGCTTCAATCTGCTTTATGTCTGCTGGATATAGGTCTCTGAAGGTGGTAGAACCCTTTGTGATTCGACTCCGGAAGCACGACCGCTATTCCTATATCTGCCCAATAACAGCAGTGTTAAGCGCTTCTGCGTTTTGGTTTGAAGGGTGTTGAAAGGGAGACATACTTATCCAACGCTTCCAACTTAGTCTTCAGGGGTAGCAACGAATCTGTGGCCAACCTTAATTAGGACTTTAACCTTATCTGGGATTGATTACAGATATCCACGGGCGGCAGTGGCCACTTGCCATCAGGTTGACTGCATGTTAATTTGCTACTTGAATATTATAAAAAAAATACCTTGCATGCGTGTTGTTGACTGCAGTGGGTGTCACACTGCTGCCAGTCTTGAGGTTTTGGTCTCGCGGCCTATAACTATGCCAGGCTGGCACCACACGGCACGCAAGCGTAACCAGCATACAGCAACGAGCAAAAACAGTATATTTTATAACAGCTTACTGTGCGAGTAAGCTATTAAACCGTATACTGTTTTTAATTACATACGATTATCACATTTTACTATATAGCCGTACAAAGCGAGTCGACGGTTAAGTAAGACTTCCATATAAGGATAGATTCGATTGAAAAAAAGCCAATCATACCTAATAATTACCATGTAACTTGCATGATTGTCTTTTGACGGAAACATCCTTTGTTGTAATACAATGCGAGATCATTTAATTTTATAAACGTATTAGAATATTGTTATCATTTCATAATTTTAACTATTTTTTTTTTTACTAATATTGTATATTATGAAGTAGTCAACAGGCATGCATAGAATCGCTTAAATTTAGTAAAAATGCACCTAATGCTGTTGTTTCTACCTAGAAACAGGTAGATTTTTAGGATATCATTGAATCCACAGTTAGTCGTGTAAATCGCTAATAACAAGAAACCTTAGCACAAAAAGATAACGGTTTTATTTATCTCCTCTTTACAAAGAAAAAACCTCGCTCAAAGCCTTGTTTAACAAAACGACAAATATTGCGCCTTTAAGACACATCAAAAAGATAGCGATGCGAAAGTATCAGCTCTTTGTAAGATATTAAACAGAACCTCGCGGTCACGCTTTGCAGTTTGCTTTAAACTTGGTTTTAGACGATTATTTTTAAGGTTCCGCATATCCGATGAATGAACGGAACCCTGTTTATTCGTAGAGAGTTATGACTACGAGTATTCTCAATTTTATCTGAAAATTTACGCTGAACTGTCATGCTAAATGTTTTTTATATGGTGCACGAGCATGCATTCCATCAAATAGTAGCGGCCACTGCCACCCATGGACACCTGTGATCTTTCATCCATCCATCAGTCTTTCGAGGTCCACTACTGAACATAGGCCTCTCCTACATAGCGCTACTCCAACCGGTCCTGTATCTACTGAATCCAACGGTTCCCCGCTATCGTCTTCAGGTCATCGGTATACCTGGTCGGGGGACGACATGTGCTCCTTTTGCCTTAACGTCGTCGCTACTCGGGGACCTTTCTTTACCTGTGATCTTCATCCAGATAATTAGAAGCCTAACCGAAATTGACCACAAATACGTTTCCGATACATTTGACAATCCGCGTGGCGGGACGGTCACCATACCGGCCTGACATGCATTAGGTTCAAGTTCGATCCCCGGCCAGACAAACATCTGAATAATGAATTTGGATTATTTTCTGGACCTGGATGTTTGTGTGTTTGTCTTCGTGTATACATGGTACTCACGACACAGGAAAAAATTATAGTGTGGGAGCTATGAGTGTAGAACGCGTTTTTTTACCCCTGAGGACTAACTTGGAACGCATCTGATAAAAGAAAATTACTGATCAAATCAACTTTACATTCGTCCTTTGTTCTCGGCGAGGTTTATGTCTCCGGCCACCAGGGCTATTGCGAAAGGGTTCGTTGCGAAGATAAGAGCATGGACGGTATCCCTGTGGACCGCTTCTGACAGGATGAACAGACACTCGTAAAATATAAATATTATACAACTTGAAGGTGGTGGAAAACTTATGATTCGACCGGGAAAATACAACTGTATCATGTATTTCTAAAATGAAGTTTTTGCATTTTGACGGTCACGTGTGGATCCTTTTATCAGTTTTTTGGAGTGATAACGTATCTATAATTGGCTACCGTTAGAACCTCTGTTCTCTATGGAGTTACATGTATCCATCGTCGGCAATTTTCTCTTATAATCAGATGGACTCCATATTTGTCTCTATATAATTTTACCTAACTAATAAGGCAAACAGGCTGCCTGATGGAAAGTAGTCACTGTTGCCTATGGACATTTGCAACACCAAAACACCAATATTAAGAAAAATACATATATTTAAAAAATACAAGGAAAAAAGACAAACCCACTGAGTTTCTTGCCGAATCTTCTCAGTTGAGGTCGTGTTCCGATCCGATGGTACAGTAAGAACAACCGTAAGTGCCACCGTAGGCCTATGCAAATAAAAATATTTCATATGACTTGCCAATGCATGGCCAGCTTTGAACGAGAGTTCTTTTCGCACATTTTTTGAAGTGTCGGTTCATAGTTCAATATTTTAGAAAAATATTATTATTGTACATTTAGTACGCGTTGTTAAATGCTTCCTATCAAATGTTACATACTTGATAGTGTAATAGTTCTACGGGAAGTGAATCTCATGCGTTTACTTCTGAGAACTATGTAAAAATTAATTGTTTTTATACTGTAAATTTTATAATGGAGATGGTAGTATAACAGTCGAACCGCGCAGAGTTCTACCAC
>DWLI01000912.1:0-17819 GCA_018249915.1 Cecropterus dorantes dorantes | reverse complement strand
ATGATTTTAGACTAATATTATCGCGGAACTGATACATTTTAATATGTTACGGGTACTCACGATATGTGGTTTTTGAAAATTTTTGCCGATATTTCGACCCAGTTGCATGGATCGTGGTCACGGCGAAACTACTAATATTTTATTCATCCATCAGCCGTTTGATGTCTACTATGCATTGGCCTTAATGGAGGTTTTAACCAATAGTCAAGGCACCTGGCATATTGGTAACCGGAGTGGGCGTTGATGACACACAGGAAGACGCTGCCCATCTAATGGATTTTGTCCCTTAGGTGTCTGGATGATTGATGAATAGATGTTTGTTACTCAATCACGCCAGAACGACTGAACGGATCTGGACAAAATTTGGAACAAAGATAGATTGTAGTGGAATAACACTTTTTATCCCAGAACAATGTACGGTTCCCGTGGGATAGGTATCTTTTGGTTTATCAGAGAGCGCGGGATTGACGTGATTTTTTGCATAGTGACAGTTTTGGGGTTTGAGAGACATAGGCTGCTTTTTAACCCGGATAAATGCCTGGTTCTGATAGGATGGATAAGCAATTGTACTTGTAAAAAACGGTGTATTTAAAATTTTATTACGAAACTAGTAATAAAACTAAAAAATATAGCGTCTTTTACTTAAGGCATGACCAATATATATAATAGCCAAAAATTTTTCTTAAAGCTTTTTGATTAATATTTCGTTTTATAATTTAAACACTTTTAATTTATTTCTATTTCGTGTGCTTTCTTTCTATTTTCCATTCATCCAGTTATTTTAATTCAAATAATCTCTCTTCGCAACAACTTTTATTAAATTTATTTAAGAAAATGTCTCATACCTATTTTTTAACGATTCAAAGTCTTATATAAATGAATATTTTAAATTGATGAAAAGAAAATCAAAACTAAACATTGCACACAATTGGTTTAAAGTCTAGAATCTTTTCTATAATATTTGTATATATATTATACTGTATTATTAATAACTAGCTGTGCCACGCAGTTTCACCCGCGTTTATTGGAGAACAATCTACTAAAAACTGTTTTAAGAACATCACAATGTATACTAAATAAATATAGTTAAAGTTACACGGAAAACGGAACAATAAAGGTAAACATTTAGTAAAATATTGGAAATGTGTTATAAAACATATACCTATATGTATATAGCCGACCATACGTCGAAGCCACGCGGCATGGTACCTCGCAGCCAGTGCTTGCAGGTCGTGATTATAAAATTGCAGTATTTCCTACTTACAAATCCTGTATTTAGTACAAAATTACAGAAAATGACATTTGAATTACTATTAGTTATACTATTATACTATAGATGATGAGTTTTTTTTACGTAAACTTCCTTTTACCTTTATCTTTACGTAAAAAACCTAATCCTCTACTTTAACAACTTTCTCTCAAATTTGACGACCAAAAAAGTTCAAAGCAAACTGTAAATATCTCTAGTATCACTACATAGTATAAAACAAAGTCGCTTCCCATTGTCTGTCTGTCCCTATATATGCTTATATTTTTAAATCTTCGCAACGGATTTTGATGCGGTTTCTTTTAATAGATAGAATGTTTCAGGAGGAAGATTTATGTGTATATTATATGCACAAGAGAGTGCAGAGACACTGATAATTTTGAACTTTAGTATTTTTTCGTATATTTCTTTAATTATCGAAGTTTGACCGAATATTTAATTTGGAGGCGATACGATGTTCGCCGGGTCAGCTAGTTCTACACTAATATTATAAAGCAGTAGAGTTTATTTGATCGAACGGGCTAATCAGAGGCTTTGCGAAATCATATTTTTTAAAGCGAGCAAGACAGCTAGTCATAATTAAAGCGAAACCACTTCTGTTAATAATAATAACAGTATTATACAACAGTTTGAGAGATCAAAATAGATTTACTGGTAATAAAGAGATCAATGGCTTAGGTATGGTTTGATCTAGGAAGTGTAAGTGTATTGATGTGTTTAATGTGTTTTGTTAGAGTAATATTTACTATGGATTTCCTGTTTACCTTATAAGTCGACACAACATATCTTCTTTCTAATTTCACACACACTTCCCACTGTGTATTCCATTTCCCCTTATCGGTATTTATCTTAGTGTAAATGATAAATGACGACCCGCGTGGCGGAGTGGTCTCCATACCGGTCTGACGCGCAGTGGGTTCCGGGTTCTGAATGATGAACTTAGGTTTCTGTTCTGGGTCTGGGTGTTTGTGCATTAGTCTTTGTGTGTCCACCGTGACACAGGAGAAAATCTTAGTGCGGGACTATGAGTGTAGAAAGCGTGAGTGTAGAAAGCGTGTTTGTTTGTTTTGTTGTTAAAGTACCGTTTTATATTTTGCAGTTTTAACGCGGATGTGCACCACTCCCAGCCATCAACTCCCGACCAACCTGCTCCTGAATACTATCATCATTACGGATTACACAAACAACAATTCTCAATGGAGCAGCATGGGCCAAATGACCGCAGGCCTCATGCAATTACGGATGAGACGTATGTCCAGTAGTGCAGTAAAAAGGGATGCAATTAACTATAGTTTTAAGTAGATGAATTTTTCTCTTATCCTCAATAAATCTAGTCCTTTGTAACGTATACGATTAAAAATAATATATCTTTAAGTAACCGATGTCTTCCTATTTTCTTATTCCTTAAATGTTTTATTAGGTAATAAAATAAATTAACGTAACTTACTAAAAGTGTTTGTACTTTTAAAATATAGACTTTCGTTTTAATTATTTTGATACAAAAAGGTAAAATAAACGTCTTTAAATTAAGAACTTCACACCTTCATATCATATAATTTGTCAGTCATTTACTGAAGACATAACTATATAAAATAACATAAATTATTAAAATTAAACTACATATATAAAACAACAAGCGATATAAAACTCAAAAGAACATTTTTTTAATTAGCAACCTCATGTTATTAAATTACTCACAAGTACGAACATTTGCAAATCAATTTTCGATTAAGTAATAAATAGGGCCAGCAAAGGGGCATAAAAAGTAAGTCAATAATAATAAATTCTGTAAATTCTTATGTCAAAATGACATGCTTTCTTAAGTATTAATTTCACTTGAGCAAACAGGCGATCGAGATTGGTTCATTCATGAGATAACATCCTTTAATCGGTACGTTAACCTCTTTAAGTGCAGTGTTCACTTTCTGTGTCTTCCTTTCACTGCATTCTTATCATTTATTATTGATATGTAGATATATTGGATTATATATTATTATCATCCCGAAGCGCTATGACATGGGGTTCTTCAAAAAAGGAGTGGAAAGAGCTCTCCTTCAGAGCCGGCGATTGGCGACTCCTCTGGTGTTGCAAATGTCCATAGGCGATGGTGACTACTTACCATCAGGTAGGTCGTATGCCTTATCGTTAGGTTTGAGTATAAAAAAAATACACGTATATTAGGTGAAATCCTGTAATGTTAGTACTAAATCCCAAGATTTTAAAGAACTGATACAAAAATAAAAAAAACGTATATAATAACACTAGATCTATGATTTAAAAATTTATGTCAGTCTTTTAACTGCTTTTATATGAAATTATTTTTTATATAATTAAATTTTGAGGAACAATTTAATTGTCCTCTAATTCTGATAACATTTTATGTATAAGAAAGAATAAATTATTATATATATAGTAAATTGTAATGTTATTACAACAGATTGATAAATATAAGCAGACGCCGCACCATGAGAACAAAATAATCTGAAACTCCTAATAGTGCCTCCAGATGCACTGTAATTAAAGTACGTAGATCTATTGTATTTTCAACTTTTTTACTGTATACTGTAATGGATGACTCATTACTGTATACAGTAAAATTTTATTTCGATTATAATCGAGGAATGCCTTTTTTTTTCGACCAAAATATTGTACCTTAATACTGTAATTTTAGTGGATTTCAGTAAAAAACTACTGTAATTTATACGACTTGGAAGCACTGACTCTTAATCAAGTATTGTATCATGTAAGGTTTTACAAAGGACAATTTTGTGCTATACAAGGTCAAACATAATTTTAATAATTCTAATAAATGTTACATTTCGATAACAACCGCACTTTCAGTAATTCTTTCACATGCGAATACAAATTCGTTATTTTTACAAAATGCAACATTTGTATTAGATCTCTATAAATCTCACCTTACGATGTTACTAACTGTATTAGAAACTTTTAAAATAGAAATAAAGTTTCTTATTTTATACAGTCAACCTAAAATTCATTTTTATTTATTTTTAGTAATCCTTTGTACTATGTATTATTTAAAATGTGATTACTGTAACGGTAACACTGTATTGTAACATTACAGTGTACAAAATAAATATATAAATTCTTAGTTATCAGTGATCTGTTTTTAAAACAATGATTATTTATAAATAAAATAAGTATACTAACATCACATTAATATAAGATGTATTATTAGACGAGTTGGATCTTAGATTTCTATTTGTGTATCTATAATTGTGTTACTAGTGAAGGCTGATATTACTTTCGATCAATTGCCACTCTTTTGAACTACTCATCAAATAAAACATACAATACGCCTTACGTAATATCCAGCGCAATCTGATTCGTCATACAGAATGAAGAAAATAAACCACGATTAAATATTGCTTAAATTTATTATCTACACATGTAATAACAATAAAATAAATTCAATGAAGCAGTCAGTCTTAACTAATAAATAAGGTTATTTAATTTTGATGATGACTCTCAATGTGGACGTGTTGTCCAGGAGCCGAATGTTTGACTACGGCGTTGAATCTGAAAAAGATAAAAGAGAGATTAAATTGATTTATTTCTAAAGTGATAATAATGCTATTGAATTGTTAACCATCCCAAGCAGACATAAATAATACTTATACCTTTATGACCCAAAATAAATATAATCATATAATAAAAAATAATATGTAACCTATGTATGTATATTTCATATATTACATGTACATTTCATATCGTAAAAGAAGTTTGGAGGACCGAGAATAGAAAGCAACTTAAATTTCCGTATCTTCTTTGTGTTGGTAATCGCAACAAACAAAAACTAGTGAATTAATTAATCATTAAACGTTTTTCTTTCTGATTCATTATAATCCACCTATCAAAAGTTAGTATTATAATTAAAAACAATAAACGCGGAAGAAACCCTAGGGGCATATCTTAAAGTTAATAGAAATAGTAATAAGTATATGTGTATATAGTTATCTTATAACTTGTGAAATGCGAATCAAATTATGAATGCTAATAAAAGTGAAGAGTTACGTCTTACCCATTATGTTTATCAGAACTGTATTCAACAGTCCTAACGGAACCATCAGCCTCATGCAGAGAGTAAACACCCTTCACGGTATCACCGTCACGGATCTCATGTTGGAACTTATTGTCACCGGTGTGTGGGTCCTCTACTTTGTATTCGTATTGGTATTTTGGGTAGGCCTGAAACGGTAACAGTAAATTTATAAACGCACTTAACATAACTAACCTATTCTAATGCTAACGATAATCATGTTTAAAATGGATGAGGCGATACAAATGGAAAGTTACGGTAGAGTAGGTACCGGACGTCCGTATACGAATTGGTCATTTGTATTGGACATCAACTTACGTAATAGTCGACGGGCTCGTCGTGAGAATCAGTTTCGTGGTGGTAAGCGGGGGCTTCGTGATGCTGAGCATGTGGCGCATGATGATAGCTTGCAGGAACGTGGGCAGGAACGTGCACGTAGTGCGGTGCTTCCCGGTGAGGAGCATGGACTGCTGCTTCGTGTCGGATTGCAGGATAATGCACAGTTTGGACGTGTTTCACCGGAGCTTGGTGTTCACTCGACTGATCGCGCTCTTGATAGTACTGCTTGTAGCTCACAGGCTCAGCGTGATATCCTTCGAAGGCTTCCCCAGAATGAGACTCCTCTGTCACCGCAGCGGGATGACGCACAATGCTCTGAGATGAAATAGCGTGTCCGTGGCTCTCAGGAACTTGGTAATGGCTGTCGTGGATTGGCGCTTCATGGCTAGCGTAAGATCCCAAGGAGTTATGCTCAGTGACATATCTGTATTCTTTAGGTGGTTCGTGCTGAGGAACTGTCTTGTACTTGTATCCATGCTCTTGGCTGAGGCACGCTGAGACAACAGCGGCAAGGACTAGAGCCTGGAAAGTTTAAATTAAATTAGATATAAATACAAATTTATTGTTTCCATTATTGTTGTTCAAAATCACAAATGTACACACTTTAGCAAACATGTTGGTTGATCCTTCTCCTAAGACTTCCGCGGCGGAACTGATGAATTAGCATAGGCTTAAACCTCAATATATACCGGAGACGTTACGAGAGAGAATTGTATCAATCTGTTACCGCTCGGGGCGTCAAAATTTGTAACCCACCTCACGCAGACATTGTATGACGTAATTTACGTAACCAATATGACGGTTGTTACCTACTCCTGACCCGAACACTGAAAAAGGTACAGCGTGTTCCAAATGTCATTAATGCAATTATAAGTACTAGATCTCATTATAAGTTCCATATAAAGAACTATAAACGATTATTAAGATTTTAATCGATCTAATACATATTCAATTTCGGTGGCTGCTTTTTATTCTGTTTGAGTATCAACTTTGTACGTTTTCACTTCATTTAAGGATTTTACGAATTCTATTTCTACGCAATTTCTTTGAGATGAAGGAAGTGAATGTAAGATCAATGTAAACATTCCACACATATTAAGTATTACGACCCAAATTGTACATTGTATAAAAATTCATACATTTCAAACGTTAGTTTGCGTTTTTTTTTGTATGTACGAACTTACACTTCACCTTATGGTAAATGGCTGTTGGCTTGGTTTTAATTAACCAAAAATATGATAGAGATATATCTGATGGTAACCACAGATGCGATGCTAGCCCTGTAGACTAATTTAAACGCCTTGGATTAATATGTCTATCTTACAACATCCTTCAAATTGGCTACCGCAGCGCTTAGCACTATTGCATTTAGGCAGATTTAGGCAAGGCGGTGTTGCTTCCGGAGTTGGACCGATAGATCTAATATTGCTAGATATAGAATGTTTGGACGCCGAGACGTGGTCTTTTACTGTGGGCCTCATACGCAAGCTCAAAGTCGCTCAGCGAGCTATGGAGAGAGCTATGCTTGGTATTTCCCTACGCGACAGAATCCGCAACGATGAAATCCGTAGGAGAACAAAAGTTACCGACATAGCTCTCAGAATTAGTAAGCTGAAGTGGCAATGGGCAGGCCACATCGTTCGAAGGACAGACAACCGACGGGGTAGAAGAGTCCTCGAATGGAGACCACGTCTGGGCAAATGGAGTACAGGCCGCCCCCCGACCAGGTGGACTGATGACCTGAAGAAGACGGCTACCGCTGGATTCAGATGGCGTAGGACCGGTCGGAGTGCCGCAGATTAGGGGAGGCCTATGTCTAGCAGTGGACTTTGAAGGGCTGATGAATGGATGGAATGTTTGATACTAAAACACTTTTATCGTATCTGATTCATACTATAAATTAAAAATCATATTAGATAAAAGTGGTACTTTTAAATTTTATATCAAATAATGTAACTGTTTGTATAATTGAAGATCAAGTATTATTAAGAGATTGGTATCATCTTGCGTCGGTATAATATAATAAGAATCAATAAATTACTATTGCAAAATAGTATTAACCTGAATGTACATATTTCAAAATATACTTAAACCGAGCAATTAACTTTCCAATTCCTTAATTATATTACATGTAAATTACGTCATAAAAAGCAATAAAGGAAATGCTAATTGACCTAAAAGTAAGACAATAGAAATTTTTGTTGCTGTCTGCTAGACATTTTGAAGTTGATTAGATTATGAAGATTGAGGTCAAACATCAAGAAACCTGATTTGGACAAGGAATCGCGATTATAAGCTGACAATGTGATCTTGAAGCCAACCTGAATTGTCCGAATGTTCCGTCATAAAAATTATGTTATATAACATAATATAATATTTGTCATTGCGGCCTGATGCTCTTCTTAAAGCAAAAAAAAAATACATATCATTTTAACTTTAAATTAATGACTGCAACGCGAATAATGTAACAATTATACGTACATCAAAGTAATTAAAAAAATATAATATTTTAATACTATTCAAATTAATTACTTTAAATTAAAATTATGTTTATTTAGGTTAGAAGTATCATTTGTAGTAGTTCTTCTTCCACCTTTATTTTGAAGTAACTAACAGGTATCGAACAGTAAGCCAACTTTTTTAAAGATTTTTCTATTGCAAAGATTCATAAGTTTTATGTTTCAACTACATTAAACTATATTCAATTGGAGTTAATTGGAATTTAAATAAATCCGATGCGTTTTAAATTATATCTTAAATTTCGTATGAACGTCGTCTAAGTTATTGATTGTTTTATTAAAAGAATTTTTACAGTTTTCTTCCATGGCACTGGATTTACTTGTATTGCCTTAATCATATTAAGATAGATTGCTAATAATTATATAGGGTCGGAAGTAGGAAAACAGCAAGCTATTTCTTCCAGTAGGCACCTTTATCAATTAGGTTTTGAGAATTGCTCCCAGAATCTCTTTTTGTTACCAATTGCTCTACAATGCTACTTTAATTGAAATTCAATTACTGACGAAAATATAATCTATTTATGTCACACAATATAGTATATTTATATCTTTTTCAACATTATCAATAAAAGAAATATACTTTAACAAAAGTCTTTGACGGTGGACTAAAAATAATTTTAAATATGTTACATAAATTCAAATTTATCAATGAATACAATAAGAGTATATTACGGAATCCTTTGAACAAACCTGATTTCTAACACGTAACAAGCGGATATTAGTATTCACATATAATAGATCTAGTTCTCTTTGCCTCTGAATTTAATGCGGATACGATGTACATTTTGAATGAATCGATTTGCATAAAACGATTAACGTTGACTGATTGTATCTTATTTTATTTATAGGATGTAGCAAACGAGCATGCAGTCCATCATCATCTGGTGGACAGCATGCTTAATGAATAATTAGTCACTGCCGCTTAGGGACTTATTATGCTTATTACACCCGTTCCAGATACTTAACTTCAAGTACAATATGCTTAAAGCCAAGCCCTGTGCTTTTGCTACTCCCGAGGAGTAAAGCGTTTGCCGTTCACCGAATACTAGGACTGCAATACAAGGACTTTTTTAATGTTACTGTTAGCCTTATATATAACATAATATATATCTTACTGTTGGGCCTTTATAGTTTCACCAAGTAATGGTGTCGAGCCTTAACCAATCGGGTCAACGGGATACGAAGACGGCTAGAAATTAATAGCGAAAGAACTAATGTTATTTTGTGCGTCTGAGAGTTGGTGTTGGTGTGTAAATTTATGCATTTATATATTTTATACGTACAATAATGTTGGCATTTACTGAATACAATCAAAATAAAATAAAATATATGTGTTCGGCATTTTTACTTTGTTAGCATATTTGCACAACAGGAAAATTTTAATTAGCGGTGTTTAAAACAGAAAGACAAAGTACGCATTTTATTAAGGAAATAAAATATATATTTAGAACAGCACATGTCACATATTTATTTGTATTATAGTAATTAATATTATTTATTTCTTTATAAGGTATGATAAATATTTAAATATATATTAAAGCACTACATATTTAGTTTCAATTTAGATGAAATAACTGATACTCGTATTATCACTTTTAAAACATATTACATCACGTACACGTCACATTTAAAAAAATACCAGGTTTATATTATAGGTTTTAAAAGGACTTATATTGCTGGTAAAAATACGCGATATTGATAATACCGGTATAATTATGCTATTTAATTTAAAAACGCAGGTATTTAGCATTAATTTCACTTCGCCAATTGTTCTAAATACAATATTAATTTTAAGGTACATTCACTTCAAGTAAAACACAAGTGGCAACTAGAAAAACTACACACGATAGTGCGAGGGTGTTTTTCTTTACTTAACCGCATTCTTTGGTAAGTCCGAAAAACGACTAGTATGACAGGGTATTACAGAATGGTTACCGCTGTGATTCACCGCGCGGCGATGGAAAGTGACCTCACCAAAGTCATTGCTAAGGCTCTTTTTGTCGCGTGATCGTCGTTTTGTGGTGTTGTTTCACAGCGAGCGAGTAATAGAAAAGATAGTGAATAAAGATGTAATTTTAAGTAAGTATACAAGATGGTGAACTATTTTGGTTTAATCGGTGTAGTACCATTTATGCCTATTTTTAGAGGGAAGTAGTTTTTGCGTTTTAGTGTAGAAGTGTGGTTGCCAAGTCACTTTAATCTTATAAATGCCTACTTACTTACTGATTGGTTACTTGATGATCAATGTTTGCTTTCGGCTATGAATGTGTGTAATGAATCCCATTGTCACAGAGTAGAAGATATTTGTATCAATTACACGACTCGTGTTGAAAAATAATTGATCACATAAACATAAGCAAATATAACTTAAAACTAAAATTACTTTTACTGAATATTAATTTTCTTATTGTATATTATAAAAAATAATATTACCAGTCTGCCCGAAAGTTATGTAGGTAACTTAAAATACATATAAATACAAATTTACAACTGCTACTAAAATAATCGTCGGTCGCCTGTATATTCTCGTATATGGTGAAACTATTACCTAAACAATTATTTTATTCGCCTTTTAGCATGAAGCCATGAACCACATTTGCGTTTATTTCTTAACCTGCATTCAGATAGTCAAGATTTACGATTTGTTACAGTCTACAATAACAATAAATTATTTCGAGTGCTACCACAATACACCCCATTTATAAAGAATTATAAATGAAGCGTTTAATTTATTATAAGTAGAAATAAACCAAGGTAATAATATGTTTCTTAAGAATTGTATGTATTGAACTTTAATGTATAGAAAGCTTTTAATGACACACGAGTATAACATTTGAAACATTCAAATATTATAGTAATTTGAAATTATTTCGCAAAAGTATTATTTTGTTTGCAAACTTACAAGTACGACTATGTAGCTATTTTTTCTCGTATTATATATTGAGTGAAGTTTGTAAGTATTTTGCTAATCATGCGATAAATAAAATAAAAGTTATTATTTACATAACTAATACTTTATTTTACTAGCATATAAATATATAGATAATTATTAAAATATGTTTAGGTACTGAATTTTTAACACATATAATGAGTTAATATTTTATTAAAGATACACAACTTATAAATATTAAAAATAATGAGATTTTTGAAGTAGTATTTAAATGAAAAATCGTTGTAAGTCAATTATTAGCATGAAATTGTTATTCAATTCTATCACCCCTTTAAGGGTCACGGCTGGAGATAGGTTTTCCCTAATGGAGCAATAGTAAAGGCGTTTAGACTCGACATTAATACACCCTTATTTACTTCATTAATGTTTGTTATGAATATATAACCTTACTAATAATGTAAATGCGGAATTGTGTGAGGATTTACTCTTTCACAAGACAACTTTTGGCGTATACATTATTTTATCGCTTTTTTTGTCGTCGAGGGAAAAGCTTCAAAAGGTACCCAACATTTTGGGAGTGGCGCTGGGTTATGTGGGATTTTAACGCATTAATACCTTTCTGGTGGCCGTTCTCGGCGATGCAATAGTGACTCCGGAACCTCCAAAGGCACGCCAACAGAATACGCTTTTATATAGTTTATGGCCTGGAATATAAAACGCTTTCTACACTCATAGCTCCACACTAGGATTTTCTCCTGTGTCGTAGGCTCCATGAACACACAAAGACGAATACACAAACATCCAGACCCAGAGAAATCTAATGTCATTCAGATGTCTGTCTGGCCGGGGATCGAACCCGGAACCCACTGCGTGTCAGACCGTTATGGTCACCGCTCCGCCACGCGTGTCGTCCTGTGTGTTAACAGAATACTCCATATCGTGAAATGTGACCCGAGCGGGCGGATCCGCGGGAAAAAGCTCGTTCGAAATAATTGCATTAGCTTAAATTACCTCACGTTATATTTGAACTCGATTTTTCCTTATTCAACTTGTTAAGCATGTAATTACCTATATAAGTGGCGAATAAAACTGTTGAAAGCATCGCATTTAATCGGTGAATTGAAGCATGTGGTACAACCGGTATTATAATACTGTAACATAAATGTTGACGTGAACATGATTGAACGTTTCTTTTTTTATAATAATGAAGTAGTAAGTGAGCATGCTATCTATCTAATGGTGAGTGGTCAATGCCACCCGCGGACGTTAGTAAACAAATTCATATGGAACGCGGCTTCTATTTACAGTTATCGACTTCTATATCTATATATTGTGTGAATCAATTCTTGCGTTTGGTGGAGGGTTGTAGTCAAGTACTCCATAGAAATAAGCTGATCGCCATACATAACAGTGAAATGGCAAGTACAATCTTTTCGGAGCGTACAGAACGGTACATATAGAAGTGGCGTCGATAAATCCGGAATTATAACAAAATGTCCATATTTCCTGCTTAATAGGAACATTTTTTTTTGTAACATGACTGTAGCAAACGAACACGCTGTCCACTTAATGGTAAGCGGCCACAGTAGCCCACATATCCGTTATCAACCCCAGACAAGATCATAGGTTGAGGTTTAAGGCAGAAATAGGTGTGGAGTTGCCGCGGGAGTCGAAACACAAAGAGTTGTACCAACTTTATTTATTTCATTGCGCAATAAATACGAACAAATGAGCCATACAATAAACTGAAAATATCTTAAGGTTACAGGATAATCACCCTTAATAAAATAACACGTAATCAAACATAATAACAGCGCACCTATTTAGGTGTATCATCAACGATTTCTAAATACGTTACCCAGTTTCATCGATATATAATTACAAGTATAATTGCTCTTATAATCTGATACTTCAACACGATGTAACAATCGCCCCTGACTGTACACTGACGGATCACGGATTTTTTTTTCTAATTAAGTTTAGCATTGAATTGAATCATTAATAATAGGGGTTTTTACACGTCTCTGTTTACAATCTTTTTTATGTTTTTTTATCCGAATTTAGAATAATTTTAATATAAAAATTTGCATATTTATACATGCATATTTTATAAAACATACCTTACATACACAAACATACAAACAATATTTTTTAAAACGAATTTTTATAGTTTGCTTTCGTGCTCATAAATACCTAGGAGCTTAGATAATAGGTAATTATATCTTAAAATTACAAACAGACACTTCAACTTTATTTATTCGTACCGATCATTATCGGTTACGTTCAATTCGATAATTTGCATTCAGTTGCTATGCACCGAGTTTCATAATTATATTGTTGATCAGCGACATTGTCACTTGTAAGTTTGCAAACAAAAAAATACTTTTGCGAAATAATTTCAAATATTATAGTAGGGGCGAGGATAATTTTAAGTACTAATAATTATTTACAGTGAAATCATTATTACCTTGGTGAATTACCCTTGTTATCGATATAAAAGACGCGAATTGCAGTTAGCTGCTATCAGTTGATAACAGTATTTGCAGTGAAAAGCAATACAAGTAAAAAAACCGAAGATGTATTTCAAGGTAAATCTATAAATTAAAAAAAAAACAATTATAAAATCCTATTTTTATGGATTAGTGTTTAATATTTTTTATATTTTGTGAAGTGTTGTTAATGGTTAAAACAGTGTTCATTGTTATATATTAGATGTGCGTCATCAAATATTGGTTCATGGTAGCTTTACTATAAAAGTGGACGTTTTAAGGGTAGTCTTTGAAATAAAAAGAAGTGATGTGACAAGGATGATACTGTATTTCTTAATACAGTATATTTAGATCATAACAGTGATGGTAAAAATATCACATAAGCTGAACGTGCCTACTACAGTTTGACATGATATTTTTAGGATGTTTCTTTGTGTCATGTGTTTATTTAAAATAGAATGTGATAGTTATCACATATTTTTCCTTATACTCGGATTAACTCAAACAGTAGGAATTTATTCTTCATTATCTTTTACTGGTCAAGGATTCAAACTTACATAAATATTATTTTGGTACAAAAAACTGTCTTGTCAGTTAATTAAATATATCTTTAAACATATCGAGTAACTAAAACATTTGTTAACGATGTTGTTTATGCGAGCGTCATATTCCGTTATTTCCTAATAATATACACATATACGAGTATTTATAGCGGATAAGGCATTATTTACGCTTTAAAAATTGTTAGTCAAGTTTAATGCAAACAAAACTGTATACTAATAAAAATAATTACAAAATATTACAATTTAAAAAAGTGAAAAACAAAAATATAAGACCAAAAACAATTATATAAATCTCCGATATATAACAAAGACATACATATATTTATGGAACTTAAAGTGGTTCCTTCGAAGTTAAGCGTACTTTTATTTTCCAATGAATGAACTTTTAAATACCTATTAATATAATGTTTCCTTCCCAGGTATTGTGTCTCTTTGCCCTGGCTGCCGTGGTGATCGCCAACGAGCACGGCCATGCGTACTCTGAACAGCATGTGTCCCGTCACGACGGTCCCGCTGAGAAAGTCCACGTTAAGGGACATGATGGACACGAGCACTATGACTATTACGTAAGACCCTATATTTGTTTTGAAATCAATCATATTTTATCCATACATTTAACAAAAGTTCCTCGTTATGTAAATCGCATTTATTTGCAAAAAAAATGACAGACAATCTGTAGGATTAACCACATGTAATAAGTATATATTATGGTAGCATTTAGCCTTTATTTTATTCAAATCTAAGTACTTTATCAAACGTAATATTTACAGTTTCCAATTATGTTTTAAGCGCGGATAAAACTGAAGGACATAGATAGTTAAAAATAAATTCGTAGAGAAATTATTTTTAGATGTCAATAGTATAACGCTTAGCTTCAGAGGGTGTTTCATTTGCGAATAACAAAATAGAGTGAAATACGTACATAGTCACCGTATCGTTAAAAGGTTTAATCGTTACCATTTGAACTAAACACTTTAACTCAAGGTTAAAAGTTGATAGGTAATGTGTATCTTTTATTCCTCAGGCACACCCCAAGTACGACTTCGGTTACAAGGTAGAGGACCACCACACCGGCGACAAGAAGTCCCAGCATGAGACCCGCGACGGTGATGTGGTCAAGGGTGTCTACTCGCTGCATGAACCCGACGGTTCCGTCAGGGTTGTTGAGTACCATGCCGACAAGCACTCCGGGTAAGAATATTTGAATATTAGCAACGTGGTCGAACCAGTGTGGTAAGACCGGAAAGTACCATGGTGTCAGCTAGGTACCTTACCGGTCTAACCACACAAGGGTGTGCATACCGATTGACTTAAATAAGAGGTACCTACTTCCTCCATCGAATCGTACTAATTCTACCACCTTTAAAGATTTATACCCATGAGAATCATCAGATCTAACAGGGGTGTCATAACTGTCATACTGCCTTTAACTACAAAGTTAATAATATTTTATGTTTAAATGTTTGCTATACAATGCTCAATTAGTCCAAAATTCAATACCAATTGGTATTGGATTGGTACTTGGTATAATTTATTTCTTAAGAAAATACGTAGTCACTAGTCGTGTTTACTTAACAAATACTTTGCCAGCCAGCTGAAATGCCTGTACTATCAAAGGTAATACAAAGTATAAGCACAACTAAATTAGTTTTCAAATGGAACGCAAAGCGTTTCGAAAATCAAACATAAGTCATTGATGTTTGCACACGCAATGTTACGCGAACGACATTGAATGCATTTGACCAAGTTTCTATCTATACAAACAAATAATAGCATAATGTAAATGTTTGTTTGTGATTTTAAAATGAATGCAAAATTTTGACATTACTTTTAATTAAATAGGTAGAGGAAAGGAAATATATAATTCGAAATTTAAAAAAGTTTAATTTGTATTTGTTTGCTTTCATACTCGCACTAATGGCTGAACGAAAATAGATAAAACTTTTAAACAAAGTTATCCAAACTTTGAGCAATTCAATTTTAGTCATACTTATTTGTGTTCCTGTCATTTTTCAAGAATATAAATATAGTACTTAGATTATTTTGATAAATTAATTTATTAATTAATTAATTGATAAATAACTTACATACGCCTTCGATATGTATTTTAAGATAAAAGATAAAATAAGATTTGTTTCTTTTTTTTCAGTTTTCACGCTGACGTGAAGCACTCCGTCCACCACGTGGAAGGCAAGCACTGAGCCATATTGAACCAAAAACATATCCTGTGATTACGTACCGTTATATAGATTTCTTACTACGTTATTTATGTTACCTTTGTTAATAAATAATTACTATTTTTACACCTTTGTACATATAAAAGATTTGGTTGTTTCTTTTGTCCTTTTACTTTTTACACTATTGATTCATGAGGGCACTGATTATGTTATACTCATACGTGTTCTGACGACATTTATTTTTGACATTAATTTCACTATTTTATGGTTATCACAAATAACAAAACAAACTAAATTAATATTATAGATACCTATCTTTAGTTTATTTTGTGTGAATAAATGTCGATCTAGGACCCACCTATAATGCAAACGAGATAACAATTTAGTCATCTTTACTAATATTATAAAGCAAAAGAGTTTATTTATATAGTTGAAAGCACTAATCTCGGAAACTACTGTTTCGAGTTAAAAAAATACTTTTGTTTTAATAGTCCATTTAATGACGAAGGCTATATAACATCATGCTATGTTTGTTTGTTTTTTTCCTTATGTAGTAGCGAGTGAAACCGCGTGGCACAGCTAGTTGTTATTTAAACATACTTGCTTAAGTAATATTTTCAAACACCTTAACTAAGAAATGTCTGACATACATATAAGTATTATTTTCTCGAAATCATTGAACCTTCATTGCGTTAATGTTAATACTTGAGTAAGACAAATCCTTAGATACAATTAAAGGATTAAGTGCTTAATTGGTTAACTATTACACAAGTGTATAAGAGTATATGTAACATAAGTAGTAGTATTTAGTTTAACAAGTGAAGGTAAATAAATCTTGATCTAGGAGATCTTTTCTGTACATTTATTACATAAAAAGATCTCATAGATCAACATTTGTTTTTATTATTGTCCAATACTAGGTCAATTAAGTAGAGATAGTGGGTCAATGGCTCTAGTTTATTTACTACGTGAAACGAATCATTTAAATATAAATATTAATGATATAAAGAATGTGGAATGCGAAAGTAAAATATCACGATTTTCATTAATATTCCATATTATTATAAAAAGATTAATGCATAAATAAATTTTAGTTAAATGTGATTAATGCATAATGATAAAACATATAATTTAAAATTAAGTTAATTTTATTTAGTGAGTGTAAAAAATAGGAATAGCTTTCATTATTCGAACTTTAAACTGTCTGTTTGTTTGGGATCGTATCAAACCAAAACTACTAAATTTTATTGAAAGAATGAAAATAAAAGTACCCTTATTTCATTAATATTCCTCTTCTCTACCAAAAGTTATTACATGTTTATAGTCATGATACATTTTTTGAAACATCTAGTCGATAATAGTTTTCAAACCAAGAAAAGTCTCTGGGAAGGTTTCATGCGGGATATTTAATGATAACACGATAGGAAGCATGGAAACGCATATGAAATATCAATAGCGGTCACCCATTCAAATTTCAATTGGGTCTAATGTTGGTTACTTTTGAGGAACACATCC
>DWLI01000911.1:0-17827 GCA_018249915.1 Cecropterus dorantes dorantes | reverse complement strand
CGTTGAGTAAAATGCTGCAAACGTTGCTTGGATGCACCACCAAGCAGACAGCTTGCATGCGTATACGTGCATGAAAATAAAGACGGTTCTTATCTCACATTTAGGTATTTATCCTGTACATGCCGATAAATAAAATACATCCAATAAGAGTTACTACATTCATAAGGTGTTAACTACAGTTGGACAATCGTAGAAATGCCTTGGAGTACCTTCTCTATCGAGTGCGCTATATATTTAAACTAGTAATATGCAGTATATATACAGTATATGTAGGATAGATCAAAATAAAATGATAAAATTTATAAGTTAATGGTTATATGGTTAACTTATAAGTTTAACCAACCAAGTTTAAATCGGAAGCGCTGTTTATATTACATTTATTGAGTGAGACACATCAACTTGAATCGGTGGAATAAATATCTGAAAACTTGTAACAAGATACTAAGAAATGTATACTAAAAAAGTTTTTTTTTTTTTTTTTACTTCAACACATTTTTTTTTGTCCCGTATCCAGGGGCAGCCGACGCACGTTCCGCGTGTGCGTGTGCGGCGGCGAGGCGGCGGCGGCGAGCGCGCTGCGCGCCTACGTGGAGCTGGCCGCGCGCCGCCCGCACGACGCGCCGCCGCTGCGCTTCTACGTCGTGCCCACCGGTACGTGTGCACCTGCTTTTATTGTTGGATGCCGCTGACTGACGTCACGCAACTCATCAAGAGATGGCGCCACTGTACTCCATATATCTGTCTGTATCTATTTATTATAATTGACAGGATTGTCAAAGTTTTTTTAACATGTATACAAGGTCGGCAACAGCCCAGGCATGAAGCCTGGCTGAAAACCTTCCTTTGTACAATCTTACTGTCATTGCGTCATTGCGACGCGTCATTGCGTCTTGTGTTTGCGATGAGCGGGAAAAATAGTTGGGGGACAAATTGAATTTTGGCACGTTCTGCGTCCATCTATGTGACCGCGGAATTAATATAATATGTGTCCGCACTTTTTGAGTATTTATCAAATTGTATTGATTTTGTACGCGCGATGCAGAAAAATAAACACGGAGCCTGGTTACGGATGTAACAAGTGCTCGTAGGTAACCTATAGACGTATGATAAGATAAATAGAAATGTGTGTTACTCAACGTTTTATCCACACTTGCTTCGTACGTGATATTTTGTTTCATCGTACGTTCTAATAGTTAGTCAAAAATACTATACTATTATACATAAAAAATTGTAACTGATTCGCTAAGCAGAATTAATCACCAATTTCATTTTTTAAGTTACACTGTATCTATTACAAAAATTAACATTTTTTTTCAATTGAACACCGAAAATACGTTTGTGCCAACCCTAAAACCTATGTTCTCACCCCCCAGGCCCGTGCACGATCGCCCGGTACCTGGCGGCGGCGGACCCGGCGTACGCGGGGCTGTTCGCTAGCGAGTCGTGGGCGGCGCTGTGCGAGCGCGCCAACGACGCGCCCATGAACGACATCGCCGAGATGTCATCGAGGATCGCCAGGTGACATATTGTTGTATTTTTACCCAACTTTGTTAGAAAGAGGGTGCTATTTTTAGCGGAGTTTTCGCACCATTTGACATATACGTATAGAAGTTTCGAACAGAGACCGTCGGAGCACGACTGCTCCCCAGCCATGATCACCACGCTTGGCGCGAGTTCACCCTTTGCCAAAAGGGTAATGTTTTTAAAATCTATGTATGCATGTTTGTGTGTATGTATGTTTATTTGTTTGCACGCGCTACAGCCATAACGGCTCAACAGGACATGATATATCATTAGAATCGTCACAGATTGCAGAGTGACATAGGCTATATAATTCTTGAAAATGGCGCGAAGGGATGACTTTATTTTATTATCATGGCAATGTGAGTGTATGTAGCCATGTTATCATAATAAATAAATAAAATGTTATAAAAACAAAATATGCAACTGACATGAATATTTCATATTATTTGTTTTTTTTTTATATATTGAAAGGGACCACATTTATGTTTTTTTTCGCGTTTGTTAATATTATACGCATGGTATAATATTAGCGATATTCCTTAGCATATATTCAATTAGGTCATTACTCATGCACATAAGAATAGTTTAGGATTATAACAGTACTAAATCGTGAGGTAATCTAATCAACTTGTTTTTCGCCTGACTTCCAGGTATTTGAACAGCATCGGGCCTGTGAATAACGTACCGATCGGCGAAGCGATGGTCGCCTACAGGGAGAAATCTGGCGATGAGGACTCCAGCCAGACGTTTGTTCCCTTTATCGCTGTAAGTACTAAACTTGCATGCTTGCAATGCATGATTCATGTACGTATGTGCGTATGCGCAGGTGGCGTGCACATACGTGTATCATGTGATAAATATCCGTGATCTGTGTACATACGTACGCATGCACAGGCGGCATGTACGTACATGTATCATGTGACAAAAATGCATGATCTATGTACGTACGTGCAAACACGCATCATATTATATATAATAGAATCAATATGTTACAAGGTGGTGCATGAGTCGACACACGTACTTTAAGTCGTTTTATTATCTTTATTTGCGTAACACACGACACGTGTGTCCCCAGGAGGTGCGCGTGGGTTGCGGCGAGGGCGGCCCGTCGTCGCTGGAGCTGGACGAGGGCGGGTCGCCGCCCGCGCGGCCGTCGCCGCCCGCCACGCCCGCGCCCGCGCCCGACCTGCCGCCGCTGCAGGAGCCGCTCGAGCTGCAGCTCGACTACTGGCTGGTCAGTACCACGCCACTACTAATTGCAATCCGGAAAACCGGACCCGGCATCAATACACATTTACTGGGCCCGGTACCAATTTACCGGATTCGGTAATCTGGCGGATAGGGCATCAATATACATTTACCGGATCCGGTACCAATTCACCGGATCCAGTAATTGGGTACGGTGATTGCATGTTTTGACAATAGTTAATATTACACTAAAACAACCATTATAAATCCAGCAAGAGGTGGCCTCTTATACCACACTGACCAAAAAAATGTACGTAAATGTTATACTAAAAAAATAGTGCATTTGAAACTGGAGGACTTTTAGGAGAACACTTGTCTGCTATTGTTATTCCTATAGCTGTTCCATATCGTTTTATAGAAAGTTTCTGCTATACATTCAATAACAATATAAAGATACACATCGTCATTCACTCGTAGGTTTTTAATTAGTAAAATGTACACTTGAGTCCAAAAATCCAGAATGAATTACATTAATGCAAATAAGACCTGAAAAGCGATTTTGGAAAATAAGAGTATATTTGATGAAATAAAATACGATAGAAGTATTAGCCAACAACAAAAACAAATTATTATAAAGATACCCTCATTCTGACGTAGTCGGGGAAAAATTATGAAATGAAATGTCTTTACTTGTATAGGCATACAAAGGAAATAATTATTATTTCACAAATGTATTTATTGTATGTAATGAATAACGTTGTGTGCGTGTAGGTGCCGGGGCGGTCGGCGGAGGGCGCGGACGGCAAGGTGACGGTGAAGGCGTCGTTCCGCGCGCTGCTGGTCACGCGCCACAACCACCACCTCGCCATCACCTACCTCACCAAGGAGAAGAAACAGAAGAGTCAGTATATCCACTTATATGTTTATCTCTGCTACTCTTACTTTCACCTAATTTCTTCCATCATCTTCCTCATATGTAGTTTTTGCTCCTGTAGCGTATGAGTATTATTATAATAAACTAGATGTGCTACGCGGTTTAGCGCATTCAAACAAACAAACAAACCCTTCAGCTTTATAATATTAGTATAGATGAAGGTAGTCGCTTACTGGGGGACTTGCTATGCGGGGAGCCACCGCTCTCCCGGCACTCGCTGTCCGGATACCGCTAGTAGGATTGAAGTGAAATCAATGTAGTGTTTTATTGGCACCGATTTACATACTACACCCCCATCATCCTTTCCTATGTCTTTGTTTTTCTGCACTCCTTTCAATTTTGTTTTTCCTATTTTCTATTTAGTATGTTACGTTTTCTCTCTTTCTCATCTCTTTTCGAAACAGAAGAATGTTTAAAGCATATTTAAATAAAAACCAATCTAATTCAATATTAGTAATAATAAAATTCAAAAACAAGTTAACATTATTTAATATCAATATTTGAATTTATATTTGTGAATGTCGGCCGACCTAAATATCAGGCCGCCGACCATCTTAATCCTCAAGAATGGTAAATCTCTGTTCTACGTGGAATAGGTCACAAATATTCATGTGTAGTAATTACCATCAAGTGAACTGTATGCTTGTTTGCTACTTATATAAAAGTGTATATATTTGTGTGTCCAGTAATGCGACTGGGCAAGAAGAAGGAGCGCAGCGGCGAGGCGGAGCCGGGCCGCGCGCAGAGCGTGGAGGGCGTGGCGCGGCTCATCTGCTCCGCCAAGGGCTCGCACAACGCGCCGCTCAAGGGTACGTGCGCTGACTGTGCGCGACCATAAGAAATTTATCAGTAGCACACTGACAAAATTCTAATATATTATTGAATATTATTTTATTCTTATTTATTGACAGTCCTCCCAAACTCTTTTAATATTTGTGAAGTGTCTGTACATATATAAAAACGCGTAATATTTTTAAATTATATCTATGGAATGTATTTAAAATTTATGAATAAGCGGCTTTACATCGCTCCGGGTGCATCGATAATTTATTTTTTAATATTTGTTTATGTAATGTAATGTGTAACGTAATAATATAAACATTTTGTAATATTGATTAATTGTTAAACATAAGATTCGTCTTGGAAAAACCTTCTTACGTTATTACATAAACTTTTGGAAAACATAGATGTATTTATCTCAACTGTAACTTTCCAACAGTATACATCGACGGCACGGAATGGAACGGCGTGAAGTTCTTCCAGCTGTCGACACAGTGGCAGACACACGTGAAGACCTTCCCCGTGGCCACGTGCGGCGCCCCGCTCGCCCCCGCTGAATCTTAGGGCTCCGCCCTCGGTCGCTTCCTTAGCTTCGGATCCACCGGATCCAACGCCATCTACCGGCGACGATGGAACGTCGAAACGCCCGCAATACGAGGCTCTAACTCCGATAGTGTCAGTGTTTATTCGTTTGACGTTGTTCTCGAGTCGAATGTATGTAGTGTTTACTTAAACCCATATTTATTATAATGTATGTTTGTACGCTATCGAGCTGCCATGATTATTATTAGAGCGTAGTGAGATCTTCGTTATGTGTCTTGAATATTCGTTCGTCTTAGTGATTCCGAGCGGTTGTCGTGTAGTACAAAGTGTATTCGTATGCAATATTATTATCTCCGTATACGGTTTGTTAGATTTACATTTTATATAACGTTTGGTCGCGAATGAGGCGTGAAATGTGGTCGATTAGTATGATGTTGTAGCCTGTCTTTGCTCTTAATACTGTTAGTACATAAGGCAACGAATGTATGTCCTTTTTCGATTATTAGAAGCATGTACGCTACTAGCGCCACGTTGTAATGTTTGTCGTAACTTTCATACATCGAGTATATGAAAAAGCTAAGTATGTATAAGACAATTTGAATAACACATGTCCAGGCCAACCATATGTACAATTTTTTACATAATATATTTGTGTCCAAGATTCGGTTAATAATTCCATGGACAAATATATATAAAACAATGTATTTTTCAATAAAATAATAAAGGAGTGAAATATTATTCACTTTATTTTAATTTAAGGTAATTTGATCCGTAAAATATATAGTAAATTTCTCCTATTCTGCAACGTATAATGAATCCGTGTAAAAAACATTTACTATAAATTTTAAAAAGACAAAAAAATGTGTTAATGTAAATGTACTTGTCTTTGGAATTAAAACACCAGTACGTCATTGTTGCTATTTATGAAAATGAAATAAAAATATTCATTGCCACTTTAGCCATTTTCCGGCTTGCAAAGCATTGGCTCTCGTGAATAAAAAAAAATAATGGGGAGGGTACTTCAAAACGTGTAGATGGCGCCTCCGCCGTATGTGCCAAAGGAATTTATGAGGTCTCGTCAATAATACTGTGGCATTGGTGGCGCTACTGTCGACAAAGATTGAATACCCTCTCCGTTATTAAATTTATAAACCAAATATTTAGAATATAATCGCCATCAAGTTCACACTCATCTCATAAAGACCTGTGTATAAATAACACGTTTATTCAAGCCGCATAATAAAGGCTCAATATTCAACGTTAACTATTCATCATAGTCATTTCATAGTAGTTAGTTATGTATTTAATGTTAACGTATTATAGATATTTCGTGTACTCATTATATATCGAGAAATAATGGTTCGTGACATTTCCAGTATGTATGTAGGTAGTTTAGGTTATGTATCGGTGTAGAGTAATAAACCGAATTTTATGGAGTATTGTCGGCACATATCAGCGTAGGATCGTGCGAAAGTAGCGTGACAAAACGTGACAAGACAAATATTCGCCAAATAATAAGCGAATATTTGTATTGTCGCATCTTCTCACAACATGCTAACCCAGCTGGGTGCGAAAGGCGCGATTATTTTTTATTTAATCTGTGATTCGTGAATGCAGTTTTTTTTTATCGTACGGCGAACACAACGCAACGTCGGGAAAATTTTGTATTTTTTTATATGTGCAGCGTGAGTCTGTTTAGTATACAAATTGTTTGTCTCCGTAGATTTTTACTAGATAGCTTTGCTACAGTCTTGTAATATAATATACCTTTACGTCTATTCATCTCAGTATTCTTAACGATCGTTGAACATAATTCTGCTAAAATGTTTCTATAAAAACTACTTCACTCGAGTAGTCGCTTGTAGAATTGTACTTTTTTCAGGTCTGAAACAAGTGAAATTTAAAAGTTTTGGAAAAAAGAGCGCCAATTACACGGAATGATTATCATACGTGTTATGAACGAATGATTTATTCATTCTCATTCGTTCATTGGAAACGTTCAATAAAAAAGCGATCTGGTGCACATTGCCTTGTATGATTCGATTTGATCGTTACTATCCAGACGGTACTTGCTGACACGGTTACGTTCATAGTACGATACGGTGAGTGGATGGAGTCCTGTAGGCCTAATGCGCTACGTGTTAGCTGTTAAATCTTTAAATATATCTCTAATCTTTGAAATTTCGTTACCGTTTCGCTATAATAAATCAGAATCGTGGTTAATCTAAATTGTTTATAAAGTTCTTACGTTATCAAGCTCAATCAAGCATGCAGAATGAATACTCTTCGAAACGGCGATTGAATTGAATTGTATTAATTGTGAACAATCAAATATTCTAAGAAATGTATGCTAATAATGTAGCAAACCATGCATTTCTCAGAAATTTTGATTCATCAACCATTACTAAAGTCATGTAGCATAAACTATCATGGATATCGTGGTAAGAATATGAAGTTTGACACATTTGATCAATAAGAGTACTATGTAAACTGGCAATACTATTGATATACAATATTGAACTTTATAAAGAATAGAAAAATATTTGCTTCCCGTTCAATGTATGTACTGAAATACAAGTGAAACATCTGTTAATTTGCAAGTATTCCAAAAATAAACGCAAAAATTATTCGTACATAATATAGTACTAGTATTAAAAATATATATGATTAATAATATCGTATAACTTAATAATTGAATAAATTGAATTTCGATTAAAAATTTGGAATTTCATTCCGAGCCAATACGAAACGATAATTTTTTCTATCATTTTAGCTGCATATAGTATCGTCCAGAATCAACGATGACTGTTTTAAGTATATAGGTAGGGAAGACTACTAGGTACTTTTTATTTTTTATAAAATGTTAGAAATTTCATTTTTGATAGCACTTAACATATTTTTTTGTAAAATCTTGCTAAGTGCCAAATTTGCTGAACAGTGTAGAATGACCTCCACACGCATAAAACAAAATAAAATAACGTTAAAAGTGAATTTAATTTAAGGGTAAATAAAAATAATAAATTTATTTGAGGTCCTTGAATTGTGGTGGAAATATGGCTGCCTCATTTTCAACATACGACGTTGTATTCTACAATGCCAAAAGTATGTTTAAAATTAAATTCAAATAGAATATTGGATCAATCACTGAATGTATATATCAATTAATTAATTTCTTCGGAATCAAATGTATTGTGTATTACAGTTACTCTCTATATCTGTGTATTTGGCTGAAGTTATAAACTTTGTAACATGGAGTGTCTTTCTTTAATGTAATAATTTGGTAGTTTTTATATATTCTTGGCTGTGCTTTATTTTTTCTTAAGTTTGTCATCTTAAATAACATTTAATTGTAAGAGCGCGTTCTACTTGTCTTCATTAACAACAAAGACATACTTGCGGTTTTACAAAATTGTTTTCGTGATATGTCCTCGATTCCGGCAATATACTCATGGTTCGGATTTCGGAAATATTCCGTCTGTTAAGGACCTAGGAATAAATGGAACGGCATAAACAGCGATTACAGTAATGCCTTTCAAGTGGAACGCATATAAAAAATTATTTCGTTATTTCTCAAATGAAGTTCCATGTTACTATAAACATGTTATCATAATTATGATCAGCAATACTTAACACATATTGAATTATAATAATATTATTAATATTATCCTATGTAACTAAATATATTAATAATGTAACTTCCCAAAATGTATATGACTCGAAATAAATGTATTATGGGATTCAATTAAATAATTTCCCTTTTCTTACGATTCCTTTAAGGACATGTATAATCCAAATATTAAAAGTACTCGATGTACCATTTTAGTTATAAATTTTAATGCGTATATTTAAGTCCAACAAGAATATCATAATCAATGTTTAAATTATTATAATGTGTAATCGATATAAATGTATTATCCTCATGATGTATTATTTGAGGTGTGTCAGTCAAGTAATACAATAAGTCCTTAATAAAATTATTAATTATAAGTAATAAATGGATGTTGTGTATGTATGCATAAAGGTGCCATTGTGTTGTTAAACCTGTTGTAATCACTGTTCAGACATTATAGTATAGACATTGGAGTGGTATGATCGCAGAATTCTATTTCAGTGTATTTAAATGCAATATAGTCATATTGTGATAGCTTATCTTATAGAAATTCTACCGGTAACTGTTACATTTAAATTATTGGGTCTTAGGTTGACCACCCATTGGCTACTATCCCTTGAGCTTGGAACTTTAGCGATTAAGTAGTGGTTGACGCGATTATCAAAAGTGCTGACAGTCGACTCGGCGACTATTTAGTGGCTAAATCGTTTGTACTCACGCGTGAAGAAATTCTGTTGACACATTTCCGAATAAAATTAAACATATACGGCTCGTCGTTCGCTCAAGCATCAAAATCCCATCGGCTTAAGCAACTAATCAGTAGCTTAAGGGACAAGATAGTGGCAAAATGGGTTTTCAGCTTTAGTGTTGAAACAATGATAGAATTTCTAAGAAGGGATTGTAACAAAGCTAGCAAATGCAAATACAACGTGAATGCGAGGTACCAGGTGAAATATACCTGGTATCACATTTTTGACTATATGTAGATATTCTACTGCATTCAAATGTATAATATTATGTGGCTTAATGTTTCCACGTATTAATTAAAATAACAAAAAGGGTCAAACACAATAGGCTTTGTAAAGTTGTTGGGTTATATGGTTAACAAATTCTTTAAAAAATCCTCTATTACTGTCTGTACTCTGTGGTTATAACGGCTTAATAATATATTTCATATGTACGAATATGGCAATGGAGAAGCTCAAGATTTTCATTACTTTAGAGGCCTAGCCGAATGGTACGCATTGTGCACGTATAAACAATTTATTAGCGTTTTGTCAGAACCCCGTTTTTCTATTTTGAAGCCACTTTATCGCTTTCAATAATTAAAAATATATGGCTTATTTATTTAAAAAAAAAACTAAGCTATAATTATCTTTTTTTAAATCAGATGAATAAATCAAACTCCTTCTAGCTAAATAGCTTTTTAAAAGGCGTACAATTTGCATTTATCCAAACTGTAATCATTTTTTGGTAACATGCGTGATTCAGACGGGTTTGGATAACGTGCAAAATGATTGATTTTTAATGTGGGGTACATTAAGAATTATCTTCATTGAAAGATTTACTTACTATGTACTTGCTTGTGTCAATTATTCAATGTATCTGACTAAACGCTAATTCATCGTTTTGTCAATATCATTTATTATTTCTATATTCATATTAATAATAGTGAGATGTAATTCGATTATTGTATTTTTTATTATGTATTAATGTTTTAATTGCAATGTGATCTCATACCTGCTGACTGACTTGGCAATTTTTTTAATTTTCCTAATTTTCGGTAGTGTCATAATGCCAATGCTGAGCGAGTTTCGTTATGTTGGAAATATACTATAAGTCTGTATTCAATGCAATTTTTCTATCTTCTCGCTTAGGAACAATTAGTTTTCATCACAAATTATGGTCAATGGTATTGGTTATATTGTTATTTTGGTTGTTCTAACTATTTTCATGTCCTCTAAGGATAACATCGAATGTAGTTTTGTTAGCTGTATTTTGCTAACAAAAAACTAACAAAAAGAAATTTTCTTTCTAGATAGTCAAGATAACAATTTAACAGTTCATTGAATCAAGAAATTGTATTGGTCAACGGCCAATATGAACTCTAGTAGTAATAAAGTCTTAATTTAATGCATTAGTACAAAGGTATATTACATTTATGTTTCTGTTTTGTCTAATTTATAAATCAATTTCTTTATCAAATGTTTAACGCAGAGAAGGTGCAATAATTGGAATAGTTGTGTATTCATTATATCTTGTGAAGTAGACTCAGGTCTAATAAATTTTCATTTCCCTGTAATTGTTAAGTGAAGTGATGAGATTTTTTATTTTATCATAATTTGCAAGTATGATTTGTATTTATTGTACAAATAAAATTTTGCATCAAAGTAAATGCTTTTATTTTTTATTATTGTATTTTAATTAACTCGTAATTTATAAACATTTAAAGCCATTTAACAAAAATCTTCGCTTATTCTTCTATCTTTTACAAAAAAAAATCAAACATCTGACTCTGTTAATATTCGTATTAGTTATCCTTAACATTTTTCTTTATAAATAACAAGTGACATATAAATTTCTCACAACGACTAGCAATAATTAACAATACAATAGTATTTTATAAATTGTAGGAAGGAAAGAATTAAGAATATTTAAGACATTAAATAGACAACATTGATTAGAATTTACTATAAATACAACATACTATAAACCCATATTCCCATTGTAAATTCGCAAAACGTATAAAGATATATTTAGTTACACTTAACACTTAGAAACCCTTAAATAACAAAAACTGGTCACGCAGTCCATTCTCTCCCCCAATTCCACCTTCCGGGATAACATAAGGAAGGCCATCTTCTCTCTTCTTTGGTGAAAACTCCAATAAATTTCTATTACTCCTATCTAAGTCTTCTAAAAGCCAAGATGACAGAAATCTTGACTTTCCATGTCTGCAAAGGACATACACATTCCTTTCCTTTGAAGTGTAGTCATCTCCTGGATCGTCAACAATGATGACACCAGACACTAAAGCCCAGTGGGCTGTGTGGCCCTGTCTCTCACAGGGGTAGTGATTGCAATCAGCATCATATCTAGGTAAATCATTAAGGATATTTCAGTAGACAGATTCTAGAACTAGCATTGATTTGCAGTAATACCTCCATACCTATTATCATAATTATAGTTTGCAATGATGTGATAATTATTAAGAAATAATAAAGACTGCAGGTTTTGAAAATGTACAACATTGTAGTTGTGCATTTTTATATAATTTTTAAACTGAAGTCCTCACAGGAATTGCAGACTTAGCCTCAACAAAAAGGATTTAGATAACTTATTTGTATCAAGTATACATATCTTATGCATGAAGTTAGAATTAACTGTTAAATTGTTTCGCCACAATTCTGCTGTTATCAATCGAATTTAATACATTTGCTTACTGTACCACTGCTAGGCACGGTCTTCTGTCAGAATGAGAGAGTTTTAGGCCATAGTCCGACACGCTGGCCAAGTGCGAATTTCTGTACTGTACTGTAATTTCTGTACTAACTGAAATAGTCACTTGACCATATCAAGAGATATATTTTTGTTTAATCCTAACATTATAAATCTGGCACCCTTATAATTCCCTAAGTCAAAATATCGAAAAAACATAAAAGTTAACACAATAGGAAAACCACAAAAGTTTAAGAAAACAGAGGTCAACAACAATGGTCATGCTATTATGCTCTTTACAAAAAAGCATCACATTTTAGTTTATCCAATTAAAAGTTGATACCAATTTCATATAATATTAATATGATCAAATTTATAATTAGATACGTCAAAATTATGTAGTCATATACTATATATTCGGTAAATATTATTATAGTTCATTTAGTAATAAAAGGATACGGCACCAACAAAACAGCTCCGTCTAAAAGTTCCTGTATGATCTCCATTGTGTATACCCCTCCGCGCTTAAGTGAACAAGTGACATTCTCTAATTCAACTAAGCTTATTGCCTTCTCCGCTAACTTTAACATGTTCTTACAACTCAGCATTTCCCCATTGCTACTATATCCCTCCAATTTTGATATGCTCAATAGTTCATCCGGAGCCACCTCTCCCCTAAGCATCATGGATAGAGCCACTAGCCCGCACGTTGGACCCACTTGTAATATTGACTCGAAATTTGTATAATTGAATCGAAAAGGAGGTTCAGACAAGCATATCTCTCTCATAGTACAGGCTCCCCAAAGGGAGAGCTCGTGAGATGCCCACTCACACACTTCTTTAGTAAAAAGGCTGTTAAGAATCTCGTATGATTCCTGGACAGAGTCGACGCTTGGTGCCCTCTGGGGCGGAGGCGGCGGCGGCGGTGGCGGGGGTATGGTGCACATTTTACCTAGAGATTATTAAGCTTTATTCTTCATGTCCAAAAGTAGAGTCTGTCTGGTGCTGTTGAAATGTTATTTATAGGTTCATTTGCGTAATCACTGTTTTGCCAGTAACGTTGAAATGGCTTGAAAATATTAAAATAGTAGTCAGTCGGCTCCAAGCTCAAACTTTGAGATAAAGTTTGAGTTTACCGTAGTAGTAGGATTTTATTAGATATCTACAGCTTTAAAGGAGAAAATAAACACGATATTTTTACTTTTATTATATCTGTCTTGTTTTGAGAGTTAATTTCACTATCGATGTCAAAAATGACAAATGACAAACAGCTGATAAGGATGACTGGATGAAGTCAACAGATTATAAAAAAATGTAATTCTGTTTACTTGTGAAGTAAGAATCTAAATAATATAAAAAAATAGGATTATAATGTAGGTAATTTTAAAGATTAAAATATAACAAAACCTCAAAATTATTATATTTTCACCAACTAGGCCGTGCATGCCCAGAAATAGTTATCTGTAATGGGCGTGCCAGTTCGTTCATTCATGTCAATTATACATTCACTATTCACTGCTCAATTTGTTCATCTGTTCTATGAATTTTATTCTTTCATATTCCAATCATTCGCGGAGCAGATGTTAGAGTGAATATAGGAAATATATTAGTGCCATTCAAGATAGTTTTATGTTTGGTTAAGTAAAGTGTACGCTCGTGATTGAGTAATTAGGTCTATAAGTAATAATCATGTCAGAGTCGCGGAAAAATCATCTCTCCATAGACGGTGGGCAAGTGAAAGACGACGAACATGTCGCTTCCTACAAGCCCATACCGGAGTCCGATACAGGTAAATCTTTAATTTTCCTTTATAAAATTACATACGTAAAATATATGTTACGACTAACGTATGCAAGATTTACTGCTCGATTATTGAACTTTCTTTGTCCCATTTATAACTTAGCCTTGATTGATAAAAGCTTTAATTACGTCACACTACGTCATGATTTAGCTCTGCATTGTTGATTTTTAGCAAGTCTTATCATTTGAAATTTATCCCAGTTTAAACAAGCCAATTTATACAAAAAATATGGAAACAAGAATCACATGATTGTGAACATGATTTGCGGCCATACTTTTCTACACGCTTACATTCATAAAATTGTTTATACCGTTCGTTACTCGTACGTAACGTAAAAGTTGTATTTTAAATTTTTTGTGGAACTCCATATTCATACCATGTTTCATTCAATATTTGCTAATAATCCTACGTTTTCAAAGTACTATGATATTGAATAGCCGTGTAAGGGTCTCACCGGTTCTTCCAATTCGGTCGGATTATAAAGCGCTTTCATTGGACGATCGCAGCGGCGTAGTCAGCGCCATTTTGTGATAGTTTCGCTGACTGATGTAATATTCGCTTCGTTTACAACAGAACATTTTTTTAAATGATAAATAATTAAGTTTGTGACCCGTATATTCAAGGGCAAGAGACTTAATCAATAACGCAAAAGTAATCGGTTTATTCTGACAATGAGTGATTTATTTATCTTACGATGGGACTTGAGGACACTTATCTTCCTATCATGAATTTGATTTGTTCCGGAAATTGTTAAGCCAATTTATATTGTATCGCGCGGGCTCAGTGATATCCCTATTATATAAATTGGTCAATTGTGATCTGTGCACACACAGCAGTGGATGTAGGGGACATGTGGCTGAGGACTAAGAGAATCATGACTGGAGATTTTATTTTCAGCTCATGATATTGAGTATTTTGAGGCAGACAGTGAATATATCCAGTTGAATCAGAGGGAAGTGATGGAGACAATAGACGATTCCGACGATCACTGGGATCGGGAGAGCACAGGCTTGATGTTGAATTTATATTTACAGAACATAGAAAAGTTTAGGAATCCAAAGATAAAGAAGAAGAATGTGTGGCTGGACATTGCCACCGCGGTGGGCAAGGGAGCTGAGAGTTGTGACAAGAAATTCAGGAATTTAAAGATGACATATGTCCGATTATTAAAAAAGAAGAATAAGGATGGACCGGCTACATTCAAATGGCCGTATTTCGATATCTTTGAGGAGATTTACAATGTAGATGGGGGTTACCAACCAGAAATACAACAAAAGATACAGGACAGCACAAATGATAGTATAGCAAAAGCTTTACTACTGAGTGCGTCGACTAAGTTTGAAGAGGTACCGGAGAACGGAGAGACATCCCAAACACAGAGTGAAGAAGTAAAGAGACGGTTGTCACGGAAACGTAACGCTGAGTTTAGAAAAGCCACGATAGAGATGCGAGACAGACAACGAGTAGTGGAAGAAAAGTTAGATAGGTTAATTAATATAGTGGAAGAATCAAATAGTATCCAAAGAGAAAGAAACAGACTATTTCAACAGTTTCTTGAAAAGTTAAATCACGGTCATTGAACATAAATTTTTATCTGTGTGATATTATAATTGTCAATTTTATACTAGGAATTAAGTATTTATGTTACTTTTAAATATAGGCCAAATAATACGAGTTTGTCATTATTTTGACACCCTATAATTTAAGTATGAACATGTTTTCGTGTATTTTATATTTTAAATAGCTGAGAATACCCATTAAAAAATGTAACATTATATTGATGATAAAGGTGATGAATTTTTTTTTTTATTTTACTTTGAAAAAAATTGTACACTTACAAGCTATAGGTGCAAAAAAAATTATTTAGACAATTATGATGACCTATGCCTATGATTTGTTTCCTTGCCTGTTAACAACTTTTTAAAAGCTCCTAATGCTTTAATGATTAATAAACACATCACTTTGGAATTCTTTTACAGTATGAAAAATATAATTATCAGATGTTTAGAAGAATATTGTATTGACAACAGTGTTAACTGTTTAAAGAAATGGATGATTGTTCTCATGGATCAAATTACAATTCGACCAAGCTAACTAGACGAATGTCAAACGTAACGTCAGTAGCAAGCTCACAAGTAAAAAAATAGCAATAATGATTTTTGTGAAATGTTGATTTCAATGAAATGAAATTTAAATAAATTCTTGTCTTAATTATCACTGTAACAAAAACTAATAACTACAACAAATTAATAACATATTAGGGAGTTTAGGCGCGAACGGTTCTAGGACGAGAGCAGGGCATGAGGCGGGACCGGGAAGGGAGATCGCATTCCTTACGTTCGTCTAGTTAGCTTGGTCGAGTCGTATCTATTGATTTACGGGCGAAGTGTCCATTCCGTGTAGGTCTCCAAGTTATGATGGGTTGTAAAAGGGAAAAGCCCGCATTCCGCGTAGTATCCTATTCCCCGCTCGGAAGCTCTTCAATGTGGTATTCTCATTTTCCTGTATTTACAATATGATACGATGCGGTTATTATTATTTAAAGGGACCGTTACTCATGGAAGGATACGACACAATACATTGTATTTTACAACGCATTATCATTAAAGATTTTTTTGCGGTAATAGGGTGGTCACAACACAACACTATTTATTTTACACTGCGTTGACATAAATGTTATTTTTATTTTTAGTAAAACTATTGTTCGAAACAAGTTTTATATTTTTCTAATAGCTTACCCTACTACGCATTTCTGAGACTGCTTTTAAACATAAAATAACTACAATACCCGTTACAGTAAGTTGAAAAACTACAAAACTGCCTGCATATAACGTGAGGGCGGGTCGCTCGCATACTTGATTTAAATTGCACGTATACGAGTATTTCTCATGTATATTTGGAAACATGAGGTTTCCAGTCGAGTTTTTTACTTCGATACCAAAATTGGAGTGATTGATTTTTTGTTCTCACAAAATTATTCCCATGTACTTTTTTGAAGTAACCTTTATATGAGCACTAATTGGACTGATGAGAGAATCTAATGATACTTTTGCGTAAGAAATCTTTTTAGCCGTCTGGAGAATAACTTTTGGTACTTATAATATAAAATATAATACTAAACAAACCTACAAAAATATGAGGAAATGCAAAAAAAACAAACATTCTTAGCAGTTGGCTAAAAATAGCGTTATCATTTTCTTTAGTTAAGAACCTCTAAACTATTATTACATTTGACGACCCGCGTTGTCGGTCACCGGTACCGGTCTGAAGCGCAGTGGTTGCGGGTTCGATTCCCGCCCAGATAAACATCTGAACGATGAATTAGATATCTGTTCTGGGTCTAGGTGATTGTGTTTTTGGCTTTGTGTGTCCATGGCACCCGCGACATAGAAAATCCTAGTGCGGGGCTATGATTGTAGAAAGCGTGTTTTTTTATTCCAATTAAACTGAAAACTAAAACCATGATTTATTCATATTTACTATTGCCCTATGTAATGTAATATTTAATTAGATGGAGTAATTACGTAAAATAACGAGAACACATGAGTCGCCTACAATGATAAATGAATCAATGCTGATCATACAGAATTCGTATATAGACAAGTATGCATATATTCTATATCATATTCTCTTGTATTATAATTTTGCAATTAATTTTACTGATTAATGGTTATTGTTTCGCTCTATTTATGCTGAATACGATACACGGTATTACATATCAAAGTGGCATATGAACACGTTTATTGGTACTATTTATTAAAAGGTCTAATATTTGTGTAGTTAAATCTTTTAATATTTTTTTTATGTAATCTAGATGGAACATGGAGCTTATTTTGCTCTTTGGAGGATGGATTTAATGGAGGTTTGATTCTCGTGGTCGTAAGCCCGTAAAGCGTCTATAAAGAGGTCGAAGGGGCATCCGTATGTCTCAAGTCAAATAGAAAAAGGAAATACAATATTAAGTTCCGATTTTGTACAAAGAAAATGTTTAAATTTATTGGATACTTGT
>DWLI01000910.1:0-17827 GCA_018249915.1 Cecropterus dorantes dorantes | reverse complement strand
AGTCGATCACAGATACGTTGCTACTCGCGAGGTCTAAGATGGTCGCTTCATATATAAGTGAGCTTCATATATAACTACAACCTTCCACCGAATCGCAAGAACTACTTCACGATAGAAACGGTGGTACTTTTTCAGTCGAACAATAATGTCAGTAACTGCAACTATGTAATTACATTACTAATTACATAGTTAATTATCATTATCAATCTGTCTAATAATAACCTCAGTCCAGCTGCAAATATGATGGAAGATAGAGCGGGACTAAGGACTAAGTAGGCCTGATGCTAACTGCAATTCAAGTACAAGTGCATTTGCCAAGTCCAACCGAACGTACGTGTAGCTTACTAGCTCATTCAAACCAGAACCAACCACGGCAGCGCTGTATGGTCAGTATTCATATAAGATCACCATTGTCATTTAGTTGTCTCTAATTCTCCATGTGAAATGATTTCTCGACATCATCCTTACTTACTATCATCTCAATTCCAGCTCATCTCAATCCCGGGACAAGTCTTCCAACAGCAGATCGGCCTCAGTGGAGTCCTCCCGGGGCGTTTCACCGCCGCACCCTCGGGAGTACGGCGACTACAGGCATGGACGTACTCGGGCTTCAGGTAAGACAAATTTCCCTATCTACATTTTTTTAAGTATACACGATTTCTATATTTATTTATGTCTTTGTATATTTATGATATTTTTCTTTTGTAAACTTTCTGCCTTGCGCGCTCTCTGGTTAGTAAGGTAGTAAACTAGCGGAGTTGATCGAATGGTCAAGGATTAATAAAGTTTTAAATAGGCACATTTGACTATACGCCGCACATACGAAATGTTTATGGTATTTTTTACCCTCAGTCTATCTGACTATGTACAAACCAGAGATTAAGCCCTAAACTTTGGAAGGTAACACTCACAGTTCGTGTGAACACGATCTTAATCTGTGATTGCTTTTTCTGAAGAAGGTAAAGTGTAATTTAACGCACGATAACAAGTTAAATATTTATACATTGTGTTAGATAGGTCATAGAAATTTATCTGTTTCACATTCAGTGGTCAGTCTGTACCGATAGTATTTACCTTAATTTTTTGTCAAAAAATTCAACATCCATACAGATAAAATAAAAGATAGCGAGCCTACCTCGTACCTTAATATATTGTAAATATTTTGCAGAATCAATGTCAAGTAACGACTGCCACGACGACTCGCCTCACATACCAGTTATCAAGAACACTCGTGTGGCGCAGAACAATTCCTCCGGCGACGCCAACGTCAGGGCGAGGCAGGCTCGCCTCGCCAGAGACCTTAGTAGTTCTAGGTTAGTACTAAGATTATTTGGGAAACTAAGTAATGTCATATGAAATAGTATCACAGATCTACAGTTGGAATATATGTTAATTTTCAAAATTATATTTATGAGTTCAATCTATTGTAATATGTTTTAATAATAATAAAGCAGTTAACATATCTGATAGTTTCATACAAATATAATTTAATTTAAGTCTAGCTTAAGTTTATCAAATAAGGGGAAAGGAAGGAATATTTGTTAGTCTCATTTTAATATATACAATGTGAACATGCATCGTTCCTGTCTCCTTGTTTGTAAATACATTCCATTACATTTATTTCCTTCCTTTCCCTTCCTCTAGAAATACCCAAGAATCCCAATCATCAAAAATCCAACAAAGTTGCACTGATCCCAACATACCAAAACCGATAAATCAAAACAAACCCAAGATGAAATTAAATAAAGTGAAACAACAGCAATTGAAAAAATTTGAAGAAGTTGCCAAAAAAAGTAGTGAACGAAGTCAAAAGATTATTGAAGAAAGGAAATGTAATAAAAAAGTTATAGATAAAAAAGATAATACGCAAAAGAGTCAGATACCCATACCAAAGTTAGGCAAAAATAAAAACAACAAAGAAACTGTTGTCCAAGAAAATATTTGTACTAATGAGACAGATTCTGTAAAAAGTTGCAAGGAAACTATAAAGTCGAGAAAAGTTACAAAATCTAAAAATGAACCTATTGAATTGAAAGAAAAATGTAAAAAAGAAAAGGAAACTAGATTGAAAGCAAAAAAGGGAGTGATAAAACAAATAACAGATAGTGCTATAAGCTTGGATAGTTTAGAGGAATGTCCTCAAGTTACTGGTGACGCTAAAAACTGTCAATCTATCGGTATTAACACAGAGTTATTATGCCCTTGTGTACCATGCGTTATACATATTACACCAGACCAAAAACAAATAAGTAAAAACAAAATAAAGAGTAGTACGAAAGATAATGATAATATAAATAAACGAATCGAAGATTCAAACACAACTGTGGAATTGTTGTATCGAAATCCAAAAATGGTAAGTTCCTGCGATACACAAGAGAAAGATATTTATCAGATACCTTCCGAGAAATTTGAAAGTGATGTAAATGTTAACATAGAAATCGTAGATTCATTGCGTGACCATGAACTTAAAGAATCTTCAATTGAAATGTTCGAACAACCCAAAATATTTGACTTTGAACATAGACCACGTCAAGGAACCCCACAACTATTGTTTGATAAAGGAAGCGATGAGGAAGAATGTAATTTATCTGGCGAAAAAATAGAGGAGAATTATGAACATGACCTGAGTGAAGATAATTTTGATGATTCTGTAGAAAAAGAAGAGTCACACCATTATAGTGACGGTGATGATAATATACACGATGATCTTGGCTGCAGATACGGTAGTGGTGACACCTACACAAAGTTTACTGAAAACCCCACGGATCTGGAGGAATTTTTAGCACTAACCGATGATATGTTAATCAATAATGAAAACAATGAAAAGTTGCAAAATGATGTTGATATTGATAATTTACATACCCCACGAACAAATTCTATTGAAGCTTTAAATAACCATCAAGTCAACAAAAATAACAAAGAAACACCAATTCCAGCTAAGCATATGTTTTCAGACACTTTAAACGAATTAAAAAATAATTTTAAAGAATTAGTAAGTAGTGCATCCAAAAATGTGAATATTAAATATACATCATCAAATTCCATGGATGAAAATATTAAAGTGAGTGACATGGAACATATAGTGGTTTATGAAACAAAACGCCAAGAACAAAAGGTGGAAAAAACTAACGTAGTAAAAGAGGAACCAAAATTAAAATTACCATCTATTTCTGAGAGTAATAAAAGTAATAAAATTTTAAACAGAGAGTGTAATGGCAGAAAGAAACTTATTAGTCAAAAAAATGCGAGTAAATATAAGCTTTTAAGCGAACAAAAAAGGAATAATCGAGAATATTTAACATTTACTGTCAATGAAAATAAAAACGAATCAGATACTCATTCTATATCATCGGAAGCACCTCCGTTAAAACTTCCAAGAATTGAATTAAAAAGGTTTTAGTGTCTTAGTCTATCCTTCATCCCATTTCACTATTTTCATTATTTGATTTCTTTTTACCATTTTAATGAATATGAATAAGAAGCAAGGACAAACAATAAAGTATTATGTATGTGTATCCTCCATTGCATGTTCATAGTTTACAGTTTATATAAAAAAGATATATATATTCATATATATGTTTGCATACAATTGCTTGTTATTTTGTAAAACTCATGTTTTGTATCTTTATACATTTACATATTTCAGATTGGACGATAATTACGATCCGTTCGTGTCTGCGGCTAGGCAAATGAAGGAACTTATGTCATCAGACACTAATTTACCTAAAAAGATCCATAATCCTAAAGACCCCAATAGAACCCTTCCTATGCTAAAGAACAACACTAAGGATAAAACTCCCACAACATCCTACAATAACACAAAAATGATTAAAGATACAATTAATAAAACATATCAGAAAACTCCAACACTTCAGCGAATGAAATCTTTCGGTAGTAACAATAATGATAATAGCAACAACTCTTTTGGTGGTAGGTGCAGTTCATTTAGAATTAACAGAAACGACAAAAAATCTAGTCAAAAATTAAATACAACATTTACTAAATCCAGCAAAGAAAATATTAGTTCAGTGGAGAAAAGTTACTTTACACGCAATAGCACATTGAACAAATCTTTTTCTAGCTACAGTAGTTCTAATTACAGCACACCTAAACCAAAAGACAAAATCCCTAAAATAGCTACATCCATGTATCATGGATTTCAACGTAGCACCATTAAGCAACCACTTAAACTCGATAAAATAAAAAGAGATGACGAAAAAAAGGATTTTGTAAATCTTGATTCTATTCTAGCTTTCGACAACGTGTCTTTAGCTGATAGTAATTATATTGATCCCAGGCTTATTAACGAAAATGATAACTTACCCATCAATGTTAATACAATCTTAAATAATCCAGATATAATAAGCAGTATGGAGTCATTACTTACTACTGAGAATTTGCCAGCTAAATTTGATTCTTTCAGTACGTGTAATGGCAATAATAAATCCAATAACACATTAGATTCTTACCTTAAAAATGAGAACAATAATAATAATCTCAATGGTAACAAAAGCATTGCCCCAAAAATTAATGATATAGGTTTACAATATGACAAAATTTTATCTTCGTTAGAACAAAGTATAACATCAAAAACGTCAGTACGTGATGACGATTCTTTGTGCGAAGATTTCGATCTTGAAGAGTTCATGACTTCTTTCGATGAAGAAGTACATAAACAAAGATCTGAAAATAAACGGACTTGTAGCTCTACCACTAGGGTAGTGAAGCAATGTGAGATTTCGAATAATAATTCTTTTCAAACGCATACCATTAATTCACCAAAAATAGAAAATAATAGAAATGGTATGATTCCAGTAAATAAATCAACATCTCTTATTTTTAGCAGTAACAATACTGTGGGCGATAAATTATTCCCCTCCTCCGTCAAACGTTCCACGTCCCTCCTTGATTCCCTTCAAAAGAAAACCGTTCAGAAGTTTGAAGGTGCCAAAAGCCGTCATAAAACCGACCAACTAGAGGAAGATCTCATGAAATCTCTTAAAGATTTCGATAAATTCTACGAGAACCAAAGTAACGAAAATTGCCAGTCGAATAAAGATGTTACAGACAGCAATAAAAACGTAATAAATGGTGCAGCGAAAAAAGATTCCCACAAGAAATCTGAACACAGAAAAACGGAGAATTCTTCAAATGGAAACTATACTCCCAACGGAAAAGCGAGTAATGATTCCGCTTATAGCAGGTTAGTCAGGTAATCGATTATTTTTGTAAGGTGGATACTAATAACATAGTTAATTTAGTGTTTAGAAAAATATTTTATTACATAATTAATATCTTTTGCTATATTAACCAGTAAGATTACAAGCCTTCACATTTGAGGATATAATGACAAGTTTTGTCCAAATATTTAATCTCCAGAGTCGTCAAATTAAGCTTGTACTTTTGAATGAATGGTCATCAAATAAAGTGCTATTTTTTCAGTCTTAACAGAATATCTCCATCAAAACTGTCTGTATGCAATGCAAAAGAGTTGAACGGTGTGGAATCCTTAGAAAGGATTCCAGCCGCATCAGAGACGAATAGCAGCCAAAAGGACGACGCGCATTCAGAGTCTAGTGAAGAGTTCTTAGCGATGGAGCGCTCGGCCGAGTTAGATGAACCATTATCCGTGGGCAACCCTCAAATGCCTTACAAGGATCTAAAACTGAGTGGAAATCAATTAAACGGTAAGCATCAAATCATATTATTTACCTCCCTATTTCCAAGTGTCTTATGAAATCTTGCTATATCTTTTAAGGAGATCAAATAATTCAATATCTTCATACCTATCATATTTATTTTTAAGCTATCATTATTTAAGCTTTCGAGGTATATATGTATTTCTTTCCTTAGAGATTTCAGATTAGTTTGAGAGATCTAACTAAAAACTAAAAAGAAAGATTTTTCTATTTTATTTAATTTAAGTAATAAAACTTGCCCTAAGTAAAATAAAAAGACATAGTAAGTGAAGAGAAAAAAATCACTAAGGTCGCAACTTCTACGAAATGTAAAGTGTACAATTCGCATTTGCACGGTAGATTATAGCCTGAATTCTTAACCAATTTTGATCTTTAGATATTGAGAGAAGATCCGAGCCGAGAAGTGAAACAATAATGTTTATTACGTGAGATAATTATGGTGATGTTTCGCCTCCCTCTCCGCCTTCTTGAGATAGTGAGCCTTACTCCGACTCCCTTCTAATCCACAGTAAAATAAGAAGAGAAAGAGAGTAACATGTATACCTAATTAAACCAATTTTCTCGTAAATTTACACGGTTTCTTGCGAAAAATATTAGGTGATATTAAACCGAGAAATGTGAGATTTCATGAGCTCTCTTAACCCCCATCCCCTCCCCTTAAATGTCTAACGTTTACAATATTGCTTTGTTTCGTAGAAAAACGTGCTAGTTCTCGCGCGTCTTCCCGTCGCAGTCCCACGTGGCAGCCGCGGCCGGCGCTGAGCTCGAGCGGCTCGGAGACGTCCCTCCCCCGCCCGCGCCGCGACTCCGGGCCGCGCCTGTCGCGCTTCTGCCACGAGTGCGGCAACAAGTTCCCTGTCGACACTGCCAAATTTTGCATCGAGTGCGGCGTTAAACGACTCGTTGTGTAGTTTATGGAGAGGACGAATGCCAATTTTTAACACGTGCAATGCCACAATTTTCACACGCGCCTCAGATGCTGTACATTTTGAGTGTTTTAGCCGCGTCTGGCGTGTTGCTGATATCGCGATAAAATTTACAAGAACAAGCAGGGCGCGTTGGGCACGGAACGTGTTAAGGCGCCAATACTATGCTCCAATTTGACGTTAAATGTCATCGTGACATAGATGTCTTATGGGCTTATGTAATAGCGCCATCTACAGATTTGAGTTCACTCCCGATTGTGACGTGTTTGTGTGCGTTATCTAGTCTAATATTTTTGTCAAGTCTTTTACTTTACGTGCATAGAAATATCTGCATTTTAACTCTGACCAATTATATTAATTGTAAAATGTTGGATAAAATAGTGTTCAAAAGACATGCTACTTAATTACGGTTAAAGTATTGTTTGTCTGGTTGACTAGAATTTTTAATGTTGCGATTTATCTACTCCTGTATGATGTGGCAACTATAATTGTAATTATGTGTTGATACCCTTTTGATGTACTTTTGGGTACGAGATGTATGAAATGAACAATTTTAAACTGAATAAATTGTTTGACCAAAAATATGTGCGCACAAATAATCTTTTGAATGCTAGTTATTTTAGGGAACTTAGATCTTTTCTTCTTACAATCTTGCGTTGCTTAGTTTTGTATATTATAATATAAATAAATAATATATTTCATTTAACAACATGTTACCAAATTATTGTAACTATTTAAGCTAATTTATGAAATGTGCCTTTTTTGTAAAGTATTGTTCGGCTCTGTTGATGTAGACCTTATTTTTGGTTAGGGCTTTTTCTGACGCATTGCTTGGTATTCGTTGTGAAGGCAGCTTTAGAAATTCAAGTATCTGTGATATATCAAGAACTCAGTTGAGCAACACACAATGGAATTTAAAATAATATTAAGTGCCAACTTTTCTTTAAATTTTGAATGGGCTTTTGTGAATGTATGTTTATTTGTAATTTTTGTTTTGTACTTGTTAGAGCGAATATTTGTTTCCTTTTATAATAACTGTTTAGTTGCACTTCCAGATATATCTTATTAATATTTCTCGTCTACAACATAGGTAGCCATTTTAACAAGACTGATTTGATTTTCAATATACTGATGTATGGTCCTAACCTACTGTTATATTGTTTTTAATAAATAACTATCATGTAATAAATTAACATTTTAATAAAAAATATATTTTGTGTCATTTATGTTGAAACACACTAGTCTATAAAAACCCAACTTTGAGATTAGTGTCTGATTTATGCATTAATAAAATTATAAGCTTAAATATAAAAACAATGTTAATATGTACACACAAAATACACTAATTTCCATCATGGATCAGTGCTACTAACTTTGCAAGTTTTCTGATTATTAAACACTGCAAATCTCAGATTCTAAATTTATTTTACTTAGACCAGTGTTTGTAATTTGTATCACCTAATAAGCAAACTGGTGACCATGTCAGCCTCAGATTCATCTAAAAAAATCTACATAAGCGATTTAAATCTATGCCAATATTTATAGACATGAGTTTTGTCTATGTCTATTGAGTCTATGTTTTATTTTTTATGAAAATAGAATTAATAGACTTATAATTTAAAATCCATGATGAGTATTTAACCTACAAATACGATAATAATTTCTACTGCCTTAAAGCCTAAAAGTGCTTCGGTATGCCTTCCTGGGCGGTATGGCACCACGAACCCTTAGTCTACGAAGAGCCTCCCGAAGGTGCTTGGGCTGCAATGGACCAGCTTCTCCAGATTTTTCCAATACTTCCAGTGCTAAAAAGAAAAAAATTAAGCCTGTTATCATTGGCCTGTAGTAACAGACATGTGTAGTAATTTGAAGGTATAATCCTATTTATAAAACTAATATAGATAATACTAAACTGGAGATTTATTCAAGTGAGACCATTTGGGTTGGTTATTTTCTGTCATTTCCTATACTAATACAACAATTGTGTCAATACTTAAATGGCACCTTGCACGAAGCTTATATATAAAAAAGAAACATAAATTGAAACCTCCTTTTTTTAAGTTAATTAAAAATAAGTTTTGCTGTATTAAAAAATTGTCCAGTAGATACTTACATAAAAAATATTTTATAACAGAATTAAATTAAATAAATTTATAACATTTATTTCATAACAACAGCAATATTTTTATTGCCACAATTGGCATATATTATTAGTACACAGACGGCACTTCAATTTAATTAATAGATACATACCTTCTTCTACAACTTCCCCAACAAACACTTTAGCTATACCAGACATTGCGATGACCACATTTTGTCCCACAGAACATCCAGTAATGGTTTGCATCAATCTTTTGACAGCTGCCTTAGGAAATGCAGCTCGTCTGTACATTTCATACCTGTCCAGCTGCTCTTCCGTGAAGTTGGATACTAGCACTCTAAAACATTTTAACTTTATGTAGTGGACTTATATATAATATACATGTATTGTGTATCGTGTACTGTATTATGTATACTGTATAGTGTATATTATATAGTACTAATATTTATTAAATGATAGAATTTTATTGGTATTCTTGGTTGGTTCTACAAAAAATACAGACCCATATAAAATATCAGTCACTACAATAATCTAACACAGAAAATTCAATTCCAGTTCCATTATGGACCAAACAGACACCCAATGATGAATTAATATTTAGAAGTCCTAATGAAGGTGAGTATGAGTCCAGAAAGTGACACTATAACTTAATTCAAATAATCGACTACAAAATGGAAACAAATAAACTAAAAAAATACATACTTAAAAAATAGGTTCTATATGCAAAAAAAGATACAAGATACATACTGCATTTTTTCTCGCTCCTCTTCTTCTAACTCCTTCTTACTCTTCTTTTCCCTTTCTCTCTCACTCATGAGCGCTTCCTCTGAATTCTGTTCATTGTTATTTTCAGACTCGCTCTGTTGAAAATCATTCATATTTGGCATGACAGTGTTGTCCATTGCATTGTCTAGATCAGCATAACTGTCCTCAATGATGATAGACGGTTTATCATCAATCGTTTGGGATTGGTCAAATGAGTAATCATTAATATAACTGTCATATTGATCATTGACATCAAGGGAGTCAGATTGTGTGCCTATAAAGTTGTCCGAGCTCTCCGTGTAGATGCTGCCCAGTTCATCTCTGTGTGAGGTTTCTATGTTATGTATATCTGTGTAACTTTCAATAATTTCACTTTGAACATTTGAATCTGTAATACTCTCTCCATAGTTGACCAGTGTTGTATCTAAAGGAAATAGAAAATAATATCATTACCCCTATTATGATATAGGCATAAAGGTGGTAGAACACTTCATGACTTGAGTTGTAAAATGACAACATCAAAGTGCTATTGTGTCTTGATTTAAAGGTTGTGGCAAGGGAAATAATTTTACATAAGGTATTCCAACTCAATCCTCAAAGGCAGCAATGCATCTGTGGGCAACTTCAAGCAAGACTTTTATTCTATGTGGAGTCATTTATAAATGACAGTATTAAGGTTTTACACTAATTCTGTAGGAATTATCAAACAACAATTTATTTTACAAATTTTTAAGGTTTATTTTTGTAAATTATTACGAATTTACAAAAATAAATTTTTAAATCAAGTTATCCTCAACTAAGTACTCGACTTAGTTGCTGAGATACTAAGATGAAGTTGCTGAGATACTAAGATGAAGTTGCTGAGATATTTATAATTAAATCATTAATATGAAATCAAAAATGTGTGTCACTTACATTCAGGTTCATCTTTTAATAGTTTCTCCTCAATTTCCAATGATATTTCTTGGTCATCCTCATTAGAATCACTGTGATCTAACTCATGTGCCAGTTCATTCTCTGTAATTGGATACATACACAATTCATAGTACAATATTATCTACATTATAATTAAATCTTCTATATATATAAAACTCTTCCATTACTAAGTTACTGACTGACGGACAACGCACAGCCGAAACTACTGAGCATAGAAAGTAGAAATTTAGACTGAAGATTCCTTAGGGGGTGTAGAAGAGGGTTCTGCACTGTTAAAGTTAGTGACTTGAAAATATGGATTTTAGTAGGCTATAACATCACAATATGTTTGTTTGGTTTTTTTCTTATGTAGTTGCGGGTGATACCGCGAGGCACCTCTAGTATATTATAAATTAGGGTATGGACAACTTTTGATGATTGTAAAAACAATTGATAGAGTGCTAATGTTTTAACTACACTACACTTCATATACAAAGTGTTGTGTCTACACAACATCACATCCTCTCTCACATGTTCAAAACAAACTCAGTAATCCATATAATTTACAGCAAAAAATGATATTTTTGTATATATAGCTCTGTTAGGCTGGTTCAAAAATTAAGATAAGGCAGACTTTCTCAAACATTTAAGATCAAAACACATACAATCATTAGGTATTAACAAACACAATCTTAAGCTTGGTTGGCCTATTTACGGGTTTTAAATAATAAAAACAAAGCGATTAAAAATCATTAATTTAAAAACAATTAATCTTTAAAAAATACCAACCTCTTAGTCTTTCTGCTTCCGACAAGCTGTCGCTGCTCAAATTATCAGCCATTTAGCAAGTCTCGCTTGCAGATTTGTAAAGTTAATATAGAACAAATGTTAAGTCACAAAATACAAGTAGCAATATCTGTAATGAATGAAATTTATACAATTGCGAAATCCGATTATATTATTTATTTTTCTCTCTCCTGTCAAACTCAATTCAACGCTGATTGTCAATGTCAGACTACTTAGTACACTACTATTATTTAAAATGTTTTACGGCTTTGGCTTAGCGTCTTTAAGCCTTACTTTATTAATTCGCAGCCATCTTTTTCGAGACACACTTCCTATGTTTCTTACATTAATAGATAAAACCTTCACACGGATTAAATTATTACATAGTTATAATATTTTCAAGTGAACGTTACAGTTTACAAATTTATGTTGATTGTAGATCTCTTGGGGGAATAACAATTTATACTTTGCTTTAGTTCGCTTCAGTATTGTGAGCTGTGAAATTTGTAGGTAGCTGTCATTGTTGTCAATTTGTCATTTTGTTGGAGGTGCGGCGGATGTGTGCATGTTGATTGGGGATATTTTCTAAAAACGACAAAATTTGTACTCTGGGTGCGGACAGAGAGTTCCATCATGAGTGCAATTATGAAGGCAGCGTTTTCTCGAAGCCATGCATCATTGGTTAGTTAATGGAAAAATTATAGTGCACATATTTAAATTATTATGTAATCCAAAAATGTTTTAGTACCAGCCGCGCCGAACTTGCGCAGTGATTGTGAAACACTTTCTTTGCCCTTTTTTTTGGTAATATAACGACAAGCATGAAGTTGTTGTTGTATTGTATCTGTTATATATTTTTTTGATGACTGGCGCATCTGTTGAGCGCGGCTTTCTCGGAGCTTCTGATAGAATTTTAATTGCGTTTTGATAATTTTCCTTATAAAGCGGTACACGTTGAATAGAAACCTGAATTTTTTATCGATATTGAATGCATTATACATACGTTGTTTCCTCTTTAAGTACACTTTACATTCACAAATATTAACATTTATGAGATTGTTATAGGCTTCCGGCTTATATAGAAATCTACATCTGTCCGTGGGCGGTGCCAGGCCGGCCAAGGACGCATCAGCTAACACAAGCACGTCTAAAGCCTACACTGTGATTGACCACCAACATGATGCTTTGGTCATTGGTGCTGGTGGGGCTGGCTTGCGGGCGGCCTTTGGCCTGGTTCAGGAAGGCTTCAAGACTGCTGTGGTGACCAAGCTATTCCCCACAAGATCCCACACTGTTGCCGCTCAAGGTGGCATCAATGCTGCTTTAGGTATGTTTCTTAACTAATCTACTATATGCACCTTCCCTTTAATCCTAATATTTAAAAGTAATTATTACTTTTCCATTTCATAAAATAATAAATTTTAAATAAATAAATAATAAAATTATAAAGGAAAAAAAAACCATAGCTAAATAGAAAAATAAATATTAAATCAAAGAGGTATAATAATACAAGTATAATTAATTTGAAATTGGTATTGTTAATTGGTAATATCATTAGTAGCAGATGGCCATGGACAGCATTAAAAATTTAAAGTCAAGGTAAACTGTATGCATATTTGCTGCAACTTATAATGTACAAAAACTTCTTATCTCTGCTAACAACACTATTATAGTTTTCTGTGGCATGAGCTCCATTATACTTTATTATTTTAAGTTTACCATAGCATTGTTGCCTTAAAATGTAAGAATATGTATACATTTTGTAATAATGTACTAGAGACATACAATAGAAATGTATCGTTTTAAAATCATTGTAGATAAACCAAGACTTACATATAACTAAACATTTTGTGAATCAATGTCACATTGACCTTCAAATGTATTGGATTTTTTGTTTGGTTTTTATGCAGTTTGCTTTGAATACTCTCAATCTTAAAACAATAGTGGTTTTCAAATATTTAGCATGTTTAAATTAATTTAAATCCTTACATTACTTATATTAACTTAGTAATCTATTAAGCTTTGGTATCTATATTAACATAAACAAAACAAACCCGTGTTTCATTTTCTCCATATAATGAATCATTTTAACTGAAAAATTAACAATGGTAAATTGTATTCAGAAATGTTCACTAGAGCAGAAAATTTGAAGCATGTATCTTAATCTAAGACATCACATTATATACAAAAACATTGAGTAGAATTAAGAAATCTGGCACATAACAATCTTTTTAGGTAACATGGAAGAGGATAATTGGCTGTGGCATATGTACGACACCGTTAAAGGATCTGATTGGCTCGGAGACCAGGTAAACATGCGCCAGTACTAATTAATCTTATAATTATCATATGTTAATAATTAGTAAACCTTCCCAAAACTAATTATTATTAAGTGATAATTATCATATCCGTAGTTATTTTTAATCATTTCCCACAACAATTTTATATCACGTAAATGCTGTTTTGTTAATGTTTATTATGATTAATTAAGTTATCTGATACAAAAAAATAATTTGAAACTAAAACAGTCATGATATGAATAATTATGAAATCACGTTTTATTATTAAACTAAGGTAACCAGCAAATAATACAATTTTAAATCATATTTAAATGATATCTCAAGATTTTAGTTTTGGTCAGGCTTAGCATGGCTTTATGCAGACTATAGATAGTGAAGTGCTTTCCACTGTTTGCAAAAATCAAACCATCACAAGCATTCCCAAGATAAGATTGCGAGCATTAAGTTGAATAACACAATAAGTATATCAATGTAATATATTTCCATTAAATCCTTCTTAATCTCCAGATATTGGCTTATCCACTGCAGCGGTAGTCAGTATTCTAGTTATACAATAAAATAAATAAGCTACCGGTTGTATAATATTATCATTGGTTCATAATTATAATAATATTGTAATAGACAAATTTGTTTGATTTAGTATTGGTATGAATATTGTGTAAAAACACTCAAATATAACCCCTTTCAATATTAAATAACCATGTCAAATATTAAATTATATTTATTGGAAACAAGTATTTATATATTATACATTGGAAACAAGTATTTATATACCCAATATTCTTTATGATATTATAGTCAACCCTTTGCTTTCCCATTGCTTAGATCACCTCTCAAAATAAAATAAGTTACCACAGACACTTTTAGGAATATAAAGGACAAGTAGAAACTTATTTTCCTTTTTCATGTTTTCCTTGACAATAAAAATTTGCGTAAATTAGTTATGGTCATGACTTCGACTAATAAGATATGCATGAATTTGTACTCAAATCAGTATTCTAGAACGCCGATAGTAATAACATCGGCTTATTATATAAATAATTGTATTGCAATTATAAATGATCATAGGATGCCATCCACTACATGACACGGGAAGCGCCCCACGCTGTAATAGAACTGGACAACTATGGTATGCCCTTCTCGAGGACGCCTGAGGGCAAAATCTACCAACGCGCCTTCGGAGGACAGTCGCTTAAGTTCGGAAAGGGCGGACAGGCGCATAGGTGCTGCGCTGTCGCTGACAGGTAATGATTACTATAATACCAGTAGACGTAAGTACAGTGATAAAAAATCAAGTGTACCTTTTTTGTAGTTGTCTGTAGTGCAGTCAGCGTTTCTTAAACTTACGCATCCGCGTACCCCTTTTCGATATTAAAAACTATGGAGAAACCCTTTAAAAATACCTCCAGGTAGATTACAATGATAATAAATAATGAGTTAATAATCAGAGGGGGGTAATAAATACTCGTATGTGATGTAAATTTATAAGATATTTGGGCTTGTTCTAAGAGCAACTTTACTTTCTCTCTTTACTCCCACTTTAAGAAACCCTGATATTGAGTATACTGCCATATAAAATTCTTCGATTACCATGTTTTTCCTTTTAAAAGGGATAAAATACTTACAAGTTGTTAAAGAGTTCTTTAGAAATCAGTTTTGCATAAATACAATGTTAATTTGCTTTTTATTCCGTCTCATAGTTAGTGTAGTTTCTCAAACATTTCGTGTCGTATAACATTGTTTTGCAAATTCATCACCTTCATATGTATTTTTGCATATTTATCGGCGTTAAATTCGTTCTTAACTAATTTTTAAGTCTAAGTTTAGATCGTCGTCGACCTCTAGCAGTGTATATGTTTTGCTAACACTAAATAATAAAATGACCTGAATTCTTTTAGCGTAGACAACGTCGCTACTTCGACTTTTGGTTTTTAATTTTTGTAATCTTTTTTAATAAAATATTCTTGAGTAAATTTCATCACTACTAAATACTGCAAATTTTATGTGATAAAAGACTAAGCTCCCAAATTAGACCCTCAGAAAAAGCAGACGTAGCGGCGTGTAGTTAACGGCAAAATGACTTAGCAAATCCAAATTCACCTTGTATGTAATTTCAGCATTTGAAATTCCTTTCTGTCGGCTCAAATTGGCTCAAAGAAGCCGCTTCTATATAGCAAACTGCTTTGAGCCAATCAGTGCTCAGTCTACCGTTCCGGCTTAGTGAGGTGTTTATTGGTGTAATATTTATATTTTACTTGTTGGTTTGTGTAACATAGGTCAGTGTTTTTCAATCTTTTTTATGGCACAACCCCCGTAAAAATATTTCGCGGCCCCACCTTGTAATTTATGCGTAATTATGATATAAATATGAAACCAGTACAATGTCACTATTTGTTTTATAATTAGGTATTGGTTAAATGTGTAAATTAGTTCGTAAAAGACTTCGCCAAAGTCCTTTCATATATATATATCATATTATAGTGTATTTTAATTTTTACTCAGCATTTGTTTGTAGAGGCTTAGCGACCCCCAAGTGGTCAGTTTGAAAATCACTGACGTAAGTGATATTTACGTTCGTCTTGAAAACAAATATACATATAATAATTTAATTATATGTACCGTGTACTAGTACCGGAGTACGAGCTCGTGACCTGCAAACTATTTTAGAACTTCTTGAAGATAGACTAAGCATTATATGCAATACCTACAATTACTCTTATCTATCTGTTATCTATAAGTACATATTTCATTAAGCCATTTACAGTCAATGGTGACGTTCGAATTGTTTACTAAATCTTTCTGGCGTCTAAGTTGAAGTACAATTTTATCGTCACCTATACCTATTTGTTTATTCACATAAATACACATGTACGATAAGAATATATGTTTTACTTCAGACAATCTAGTTTGAAGTCTCCTTTCTCTTTAGTTCCTTTTTTTTCGTTTGTCAACCTATTGCTACGCTGTTAGAACCGGTCTCTTTTTAAAGTTAGAGAGATTTGCGCCATAACTTACCGCGCTGGCCAAATGAATATTTACTAACTTTTTAACTATGAAATGTGTGAAATTAAAAATGAATTATTAACTTTTTAATATATGAATATTTATTTGGTTTTATACAACTTTAATTTTTTTTTTGTTGAAAAACTCACAGGCGTGTAGATCACGGTGTTTTCCTACACTGTTTAAGCAAGTGATAGAAATTTTCTGATACGAAAATAACTTTGCAAAAACCTTAAGTGACCATGGACTTCCGATTGAAAAGTCGAGTTTCGAATCACTGCTTAGACCCATGAAATGCACTTTAACTACTCAAATGTCATACAGACACAGCATATAAACAAGCGTGGCACCCGCCTGGCTAATGACGCTCATAGGTATTTTAAACGTACCCTAAATTGGAGGAGGAACATATGAGGTCACGACAAAATTGAACATCGAAGGTCACAAATATGTTAATTTCGAAATATCCAACAGAACCGGCCACTCTCTGCTGCACACATTGTACGGTCAGTCCCTGCGCTACGACTGCGAATATTTCATCGAGTACTTCGCCCTGGATCTTCTGATGGAAGACGGCGTGTGCAAGGGATGCATTGCGCTCAATCTGGAAGATGGAACCTTGCACAGGTAATGATTTTCACCCAGACGTGCAAATCTAACACACATTAACACTTTTGTACTTATATTCATATTTCATTCACATCTTCAACAAGTACATACATATCATATAAAGGACTTGATCGGTAACCATATTAATATTTTAAATTAAGGGATTACACCAGAAAACCGGATCCCATAATCCGGCCGTCCCGGGATCAGTAAACATTTACCGGATTGATGGAAATCCGACAGAATTTTAGACATTGAGAGTTGGAATTTATAGCGGAACACTTAATTTTTTTATATATATTTGTATATATGGTTGTTTATATATATGACTTAAACAACCATATTGTAATATGACCACTTTAGTCATAATTTAATTTTGTATAGTCACTATATGTTTATACAAAATTGAAATATGACTATGTATGTATGTGCCTTCGTTATTAGGACAATGTCATCAACAATTACATGTACTAAGATATATGTAAAGGAAAATGTAAAAAAAATGTTGCAGATTATCGCTCGGAAAAAACCTGTTATTATATTGTACTCCAATTTGCTATCATGTTAACGAGAAAGTGCTAAAAGAATTTAGTTCGTTATTCTAATATAGTACGACATTTTCACGAATCCTAAATATGTTTTCAATTCAATTGTCAATCGCATTAATATTTGTATAGGTTTTGTATTATATTTACCCAGCTGTTTGAGAATTACACGCTACTT
>DWLI01000909.1:0-17836 GCA_018249915.1 Cecropterus dorantes dorantes | reverse complement strand
CAACAGGTACACAGAAGTGTGTTTAATGTATTCCCTTTGTTCTTGTTATATTCCTGCTTTGAATAGAATCTTTGTTAGTTAGTTCTCTCTCATCCGACTGATTTTACCCCCTGGTGCATACCTTTTTAATTTTTTTCTTTCAAATCCTTATCTCACTTTATTTTTCTTTTATTGTAATTATATTCTGCCAGGTATGTGTTTAAATATGAACAGAAAATCGTATGTAGACTTTAATTAATACATTGCCTGGACATAACAATTTATCGTGAAAACAGAGGCAAGAACTCATTCTTGCATAAAATACATAAAATAAACATCATATTTTGGTATCTTGCAACTTAACTTTTTTTATAAAATTGTAAAAAAGATAACAATATACCAAGTATTTTACATAATATGTTTTGTAAGCAACACGGGTGCCTTACTTACCGATTCCCTGCCACCCTTAAGGGATTTAGTCTACGATACAACAACATAACTTTATGGGTTCGGAATGTCGGTTGGGTAGACTTGCATGATGATAAACTGTTTGTGAATCTCTTCTCTGTCATTTAAATCTAAATATATATGTTATTGTTTCTTTTTGTTTAATTTAACACCCTTACTGATGTTCTTAAGACATCGGTTTCAAGTTCAAATTTAATATTAATTCTTAATTATGCGTTACAAATCTTTTTATATACTTCATTTTATATATCTATGTATCTATTTATAAAAACGTATTTATAAATATTAATTTTATGTTTTTAAATATTAATTCATGTTATTTTTTAATATTTATTTAGGTAAGAAAATTTTATCTGCCTTATTTTATATCTACGTTGACACCTAGTTTGCATGAAAAAAATAGACTATTAATAAAGCTATTTTTTTCTAATAATACTCTACTTTTAGCGTCCCTTTTGTGTGTTTGAATTGCACTATTCCTTCCATTCGTGGCTGTTGACTAAAATCTTAGAAATGACAATGGCCGATTTGAGATCAAAGCTATTGAGTAAGTTAAATAGTTCCAGTTCTGGAGGAGCACAAAGGAAATCAAATGTTCCCCAATCAGTGCGCATTGTCGTTCTTCATCAATGCAGGCGCTCGATTCTGCACTCAATTGGCTAACTTACGTGTAAGAATATAGGGACTTATAAGCATGTTGATATATGATATGCACTATTTATATACATACTCGTAATTCAGTGTTCAGTGCTGTGGACTAACCGAAGAATTAAAAAATAAAAAACAAGTTTGTAATATTTTGACGTTTGAACATTACTCACAAAATACAAAGAGAGGCAGTAATAATATTTTTGGTAGTCAAGAAACCTTTCAAGAACGTTGTTCTACTGCTATACATATTACGCTGACCGGTCCCCGGCCAGCCCCGCGGTTGCCCGAACGGTATTTATGTAATTTTTCACCAGTACTTATTGCCCTAGTTCAAAACTATCTCAATGTTTATACACATATAAGGCTTTCAATCAATTAAACTAAATATAATGACATGAAGAAGGTTTATATGAAATCCATTTTATTTTATATGGCCATGTTCGGATTCTATATACAAGTAACGTAATACTACGGTATAGATAACATATATATTGTGGTAATACGTAACTCAGGGTCCACGCGAACGTAAACATCGCTAAAGCTAAACATAATATGTTGCAATTTATGCGCTAGAAGTTGTCATAGAACCTACCATGCAACTATGTGTATATTACAAGGTTTTAGTTGATACAGAACATACAATTATTAAAATGCAACGCAATAAACTTTCATTTCTTTTCTTTCCAAGGTGGTAACAACTGTAACAAGCAATTTAAAAAGTCCGATAAAAAAACTGAAAACATTCACATAACTAAATAATAATGTTATAATTGTGGATAAAATAGTATTAAAATAATATAATATTTAAACAGTAATAATTTGTACTACTCACAAATGACTGCTACTTATTTTATTCTCAGTTGAGGTCATCTTCCGATCCGGTGGTAGTATAAGAAGATATTGTAAATGACAATTTGTAAATGCCCCCGTAGGCTATACAAAATAAAGACATTTCATTTCATTTCATTTAAATACAAAGAATCATCCATATAGCCTAAAACTAACGCTGCGAATACTACAAAAATAACCAAAAAGGTATCATTTAATAAGTAAAGCACAAACATAGTAATCTTATATTTAATCAGGACGTTTCCATAGCTCTGCCCCTACGCACTTTAATAAATTAGCACTTTTAGTACACGTAATACCATTAAGACCCTTCTGAGATTTGAAGCCCCGTCGTAAACTATTATAAGATCGCACTCATGTTTAAATTAAGGTTTAGAGAGTGAACATAGGAAATGTTATCGATTTTACAATATCGTGCAAGCCTTGAAGTCTAAATTTAGAACCGCATAGTATACTTTTTAGCGTTAATTAACAACTCGGTGACATGTTTTAAGGATGTTTCCAATGGGACACTTATGCAAGTATCAAGAACACAGACATAATTATAATCTATATTGTTTACTTTGGTTATGAGTTATACCAATATTAGAAGTTTATTTATGAAAATATCAAGATGCTTATTTTAAAAAACGTCGACACGATTATTTCCTTGAAATCAAAGAACTTGCTAAAAGGACTACTGATAACTAACCAATCATTTTAATAGTTTAAGTTAAAGGCTTGATTGTCGAATTCACGTTAGGAAGATTAGCAATATTTGTTGAATGCACATATTTTGGTATGGTTTCAACTCATGAGGTGTCATTAGTTATAGTAGCGGAAGCGAAAGAAGAGTGCTATGAAATTTCAAAATATAGAACTGACATTTTGAATCACTTTTTTTTCGATGCATCATATGCTGCTTATTTATACAACCAGATTTCTTATTAGTTTAATACTTACTCATACATGTGACTTTTATTTTACTTAATGTTAGATATACCTTATTCTTATACGTTATTTAGATTTCAACAAAATTTATAAAATATAACATGCAACTGAACTGAAACTGTATAGCATCAAGCCTTTATCATTTCCTGTAGGTGGAGATAACACCAGACCGCGAAGTAGGAGCTATATTATTCGGCGCGATGGGAGCGGTGGGCGCGGCGGCGGCGACGGCGGCGGCGTGCGCGCGGGACAGCTAGCGGCGGGGCTCGGCGCAGCTCGGCGCTCGCTCGCCGCTCTGGGCCGCGCTCACCAGCCAACCACTGGACGACGACGCTGATGAAGCCACTGACGATAGCTAGCATCCCGACAACCGCTCCGTCGCTGATATCGGCGAGCACATGAAACTCTTCCTAGACATTCCGCTCAGATTCTAGAGTTGTGGTTAAGAATGATTTGGTGGTGACGGAGCTGGTGCAACAGTGAACGACTTAATAGTGACTCGTTAAACAGTTGAGAAATTAACGTTTTAATCTTATAATGAAGTTGTGAACGATTGTCGATATAGTTTTATTTCATATAAATAGTGTTGTGACTTTATTGAGTCGTTACGAGGGTTCTTCTGGACATCTCGTAGATCTCAGTGACACGTAGAGATGTGCGTATATGCACTATAGTAACAATTTGTACTACATATGTGTTATTGTACTACGTTTGGACTGCAAATAAGGACGTGTTGACAGCTTTTTGAAATGTAAACATGTTATATTACAATTAATCGGATCAATGACTTACGTGTCCTAAAGTTTGAAGGATGTACCAATGCTATAGATAATAAAATACATTTTTTTTTATATTAAACGCTTTTGGAGAAACATTCAAATGAAATTAGTCTACCTACTTAAATCTATATAATTATGGTAACTTTTTGCATATTCCTCAGTTTCAGCTATCTATCCTATCTTTCTTTAGAATAGAAAAACGCAAAAATTTTGACCAATTATTCAACCAGTTATATATTTGATAAGTTATTGATGTGTAAAGTAAACTACGTGTACTGGAACGTATCGTAAAATATAAATCTTTGTAAATATTACTTTACATGTAGAATATATTGGAAGTTACGTGAAATATTCCAAGGGCCTTAAAAGGCACTTACGGAGCTAGATCAAATTTAATCAAATCTAGGTATGCTTACATAGAACACCACTTTCTAACGTTACTCGTAATACCTAATTTTTAATATAAGATCGCTTGAGGCCTTCGTTGTTATTAAATGAGACCCTCCCAGAAACTCTATTGTCGATGAAAAATCCATTAGGTAAGTAGACATGTGAGACACGCAAGAGAATGTTTTATTATTGTATAGGTATTATTGTTGTGTTTACAAATAGGTTTCATTAGTAACACTATATCTAGGTATAATAAAACTCAAAGCAAAAGACGTCACTATATATAAATATGTAATCACATCACTGTACAGAAATATAAAATTTATATGTTTACCTATATGAAACAAATCGGTTCACATAACAAAAACTGAGTTTGTAGCAGAAGTTATGTGAATGAGATGTATTTTTGTTAGGAAAAATAATTTTACTTTTTTCTTTAGGAAAAAGGAAAATCGCAACGTATCTTTAATCATGTACAGTACCCGAATATTTTAATAATCTCCTAATATTATGATATACGATCTTCATATGTCCTTATATCATTTATACGTTTGTACATATACGAGTAGATACATATATCTTCATCATACGTTCAACAAAATTAAAATATTCGCCCTCTCATGTGATGATACCGGCGTCGAATCTGTTATATCTGTATACATATCTACCAATATGATCTCCATATTCAAACCGCTCGAATGAACTGTACGATATTATGTATATGATTTGGTGTAATATAGTAACTCAAAATTATTGGTGAACTAGTCATGCACTAACAAAATTAGTAGTTATCTTAGATACCTAATAATGAATGAATTTATTAGTACTGTGTAGTATAGAGATATTTAGTACGAATGTATAATCAATATAAGTGTGGATTCATTCACGTACTTTTGAAGTTGTTGTACAGTTATCATTTATCAAAGAGAACAAGGTTTTATTACTGTAAATTATACGACTTTTCTATATCTATAGAAACCACCAAATTGTTGCATGTATTTGTATAATACGTTACTTAAAGAGAGTAACTCAATGAATTACGCACACGTTTTCCATTAAATATTTATAATCTATACAATCGATAATAAGCTTCCGGCTTAATTTATAAGAATATATTTAAGGTAAGAAACAACTGTGTAAATAAATGCATTGTTTAGAAATATTTTAGCTTTTCATTACTTTGTCATTCTTTTTCCTTGAAAAGTTAAAAAAATAAACAAAATATAGTCTGTTTATGTTTTATATCATAAATAAATATGGAACAGAATAAAAACAACAAACCACCAAAGCACTACCAAAAATGAAATAATAAATTGCTATGCGTCATAATTATTAATCTTAACATGAATTCTAATATCAACAGAGGAATGACGCTGAAAGAGGATAAATATTATTCTACCAACTCAGCAATTACTCTTTATATCAGATATAATAATAATGGCTAGTTAAACAAATTTTGTAAGTAAAGCCTTTACAACTTTGTTGCGCAAATAATAAAAATAAATTTCGCAGCAGTCGGCTATATAAGTTGGTACATTCACCAACTTATATAGCCGACTCTACATGACATATGAAGTGTAACCTCTCCGCATTCAGAAAGCTGCTACAAAAATGAAACGCTAATATAAATAGACCCTTACAACCAACCCTGCTCTATTTCCACATACTGTGACATACATTGAAATGCGAGTCATGTAGTACGTATTCACGAAAAAATTCGACACGACTTTTGGCATGATATGAATATGTCTATTTTGTCCAAACTAGTAATGTTGGCAATCTTCTCGGTTTGATACAACGCATTCCAGCTCGGCATTGAACCTCAATGCTTAACTGGAATGCTTTATTAATATTTTAATTAGCTAGCTCTACGATTCCTATTGGAGGTCGATAAGCTGCAGTAATGTAATCAAAAGGTTGAAAGCTAATCTTTGAAGTCCATTACCCAGAAAAAAAAAATCAATTAAAAGAATCAATAATATGAATATTGGTTCATTACCAAAGCCACATCTATTTTTGCCTATTAATATAAGTATTCAGCGGCGTTGGAGAAAGACACAACCTTATCAGAAGCGTTCCTACCTAATTCTCTGGGGTAGCAACACATCTGTGTTCAACATCAGGTCTAACTAATCTTATATGGGATTCGTTACAAACTACATGCTCGTTTGTTACTTCTATATATAATTATGAGTGATACAAGCCGAAGATACATGTCAAGGTTGTACATAAAAGTTATGGTCCGAATAGAAGACATTAATTGTTTAAGACAATTATGAATTAAATCTTAGTGAGATGTGCACTAGCGATTGTCGTGTAACAAAGGTTACAAAGCCTAAATGAGACGGCATTGTATACTTAAAGTTCGTGTTACAATGTTGTTTTCGTGTTGAACGTGTTACGTAAAAGATTAAATTTAAAATTTAACAAGACTTATTGCGATATGAGGCCGTGGGGATATTTTTTGTAATATTATGAAACATGAAATTAATATAACACTAGAAACTACTAAACATTAAATACTTCTGGAAATAATAATGAAGCGTTCGTAATTTAACAAAACGGTGCTGAAACCTTCGCCCTTAAGCCGGCGATGCATTAATGGCTCTTCTAATATTATGAAGCTGAAATCCACAAGTTACATAAATATGCAGATCTAATTAAAGTTTACATGTTTTTGCAATTTAGCGTTGAAATTATGGGTCCTAAGAAATCCCATGGCTGATTATTCTTTAAGCAAGTTTTAAAAAGTTTGATAGAATCAACGAATGACCAGAGAACTTGCTTACCACGGCTAGCGAAACTTATCCTCTTGACAACAATTTTAATGCAGCTTTTTGAATTTAAAATAAAATATAATTATTTTTATAAGCAATATTGTATTTTTTATATAATTACTAGTTATGTCCTGCGATTTCACCCGCATTTCAAATATTAAATATGATAATTGACATACATTTAGCGATATATTGATACATTCAACATTTTTTTTAAATACTTACCCAAGTGTTCTAATTTAGTTGCTTTCCACAGACCACGTAAAATAGTTTGAAAAAAATACAAGGAGTAACTAAACAGAACTACTGAATTTAAAACAAAATCTTAGCACTGCTCTAAAAGTAATAGAATAAAAGTTGGTAGAATTTTCCACCACATCCTTTTTCTGACTTACCGCTGTTTGTTCTCTACTGTCAGGTTCTTATATGAAGAATGTGGTAAGACAAATTTCCTTTTTGTAAGCTTATTATCTTGTCTTCAAAGGCAGCAGTGCAACTATAATAAACCTGGGGTGGATTTTTTATTATGAGTTAATTATATTTTTTGTATAACTAAAATAAAAGAATAATGTGTGCTCCATTATTATCAAATGAACGGAATTAATACTTATGTTATTCGTCTTTGTAATACCCGTGTAAGTATAATTTCATGCCTTAAAACGAATGTTTACATGTATAATATGGCCACGGATTAGAGAATAATTCTTCATGGGTAGAGAGAGGATAGCGCTAAAGTGAGACACGGTAATTGCCAGTGTAATAGCGTGTAATTTGTCTATTCGTTTTAGGTGCCAGTAACATAAAACACCCCTAAACTAAGAATACCATCTGCAGTACGCTATTTTGGCTCGACCCCGGATGAACAGGGCGTTTATTTCACACTTTTTGTTAACCTACATTTTCTTGACAGAAACTAAGTAACAAAACATAAAGATAAAACTAGTGAATATTACTAGCACATAAAAATGATACGTTATGCTCTTATGACGTCTTTTACAAATTTATTTCAAAATTTAATTCATGTTAGGCACAAGTACACTTAAATAATAAATTACAAAATTTTCTACCTATTTTTGTCGAATAGTTTTATTATACATCTCTACGTTACGAAACCTGTAAACATCACTAAAACCGTTTGATTTTCTGAAAAGTTTACCTCAGACTTGACGTAAAGCATAATTTACTCCTTGCAATAAATTAAAAGTTTAAGAGTTCATATAACCTGAATAGTCAACAGTAAAACAAAAATAGTAATAAGACAAGCAATTACTTTTGAGTACCGACACGAAATTACTTTTAAGTCGTAAAGTTGTCATTATAATGCTCCTTGAATTCGAGTGAGTTTAATTCTGCCTTTATGACTTAAAGTCAACAATAAGTTACTTAAAAAAATAAAATCAAGCATTTTAATTTAACGCTAGAATTAAAGCAAATGTAAGTTATCAGAACGAATTTCACTTTTCTTATTACATGCATGCAAAGAAGCATTCAGTATACCTGATGTAGCTACTGCAGTCAATGAACATCTGAAATGAATCGCAGATAAGATTGGAGGCTTACCCGAGGATGGCCACAGATGTGTTGCTACCCCTAACGACTAAATTTACTACGAACGCTTCGGATAACTATATAATAAGGTGTGGCGGTGGTGCCTCCGGAATCGAACCACAAAAGGTTCTACCACTTTTACTACATCGTTCATAGACTATCATTTTTTGTAATAAGAATCAGAATTTTTAGTCGTAACAACTTGTATTAAAATCTTTTAATGATTATCATAAAGGTAAATATCGGTTGAATTTTGACGGAACTTTTACAGAATTGTAGACTAGTTTTCAGGACTAGCAATTTATATTTTATTATGTTATTAGTTCTATTTGCACAGTTTTTAGTTTTATTGCGAGAATAGTATTATTCTCCACGTCGAGTTCAGTAGAGCACTGGACCTTGTTTTTACGTTACTACAACTCAAAACTGACCATTTCTCTCTTTCTTTTACAAGTGTCAAGGGTATTACGTTCATTAAAATATTGCACTAAAATAATTATGTACGCACTATTACAGTTATGTAACAAACTTATAGCCAATTTCGATACATTGACCGCTTACTCCAAATACTAAGCCTTGACAATAACACCATTTAACTTTCAATATTTCAACAGTAAGTTCCATGTGAAACTTTCACTTGAAATTTGAGAATACTATTTTTTGTCGTAAACGATCGATCGATTGTGGAATATAGTGTCAAACAATTTGTATTTGCGGTGGTTTATACAGCAATGGAACTCTAACTTGTATAACTTAGAGTTCCATTACTGTATAAACCAATTTATTGCGACATTATATCTAAATCAATTTTATTTTACAAATAAAAAAGTTATTTTCGCCCAATTCTATATTGGATCTTTTTCTTTTCGTTTATAAGATTGTTTTAATTTGTAATTGTTGTAAATGGTTGCTATTGCCTATTGACATCTGTACGCACTATATACTCTATATAAATAAAGCAGGGGTCCGAACTTTGAACTAAAATTAACCACAGATACTCGAGGATAAAATTAACGCTCGAAATATAAGTTAGTCGGCAAGCGAACTCTTCCACCAAAACCGACAAAATGCTTCACGCTAGAAATAGGTGTGGTTTTTAACTACATAGAGTTTGATAAATCGGTGAAACAGAGCGCACCTATCTTCTATCGGCTCCGGTGGTATTTATTATGGGTTACAGTAGTGTACACGGAATCTATCTACGGGTAAGTGGCCACTGCCGCTCGTGTACTTCTGTTATCAACCTATCGCCCGCCGAAACGTTTCCGAAGACTGCTGGTATACCTCATAAGTGTCTCACTTTGCCAAAATTACATATAACACTGGTAAATGCTCCTGTTTTTATATAAAATAGATTTTGCTGTTTCCACAAATTTAGTTTGACTATATATCTACAATATATATGTGCATATCTTGTTCATGCAAATACCTACGCTTTTAAAAAAGACAATCAAAGCGCAGTGCACGTTGTATACTTAAATCACATCATTATTTACCAGTACAAATAGAAATATAGAAAAAAAAACTCTACTTATGAATGTAAATATGTAATGTTAATATGGATATAGACTCTTTTTATATGACATTGGTTCACCTTCTTTATGTATCTATCTTAATGAATGTGTACCTAGAAATAATTTTTACACATTACATATAACGCCACGGCAATATATGTATATATGTTGTATGTATGGTAGTGGTAACTAAGTTAGTAGATACTGGTAAGTAGTATACTACTTACCACAGAGTGTTTAGTATACTAAAAGTTACTAAGATTTGTTTTTTATCAGTAGGTACGATATCATCGAGAAAAAATGTATTAACTGTCTAGAAAAAATACCATGTTTACGAGTTGTTCAATGTTGAATGAGTGTTTATTATATATTTTATAACCCTACAATAAAATTTCATATACTTATCATAATCATCACGTAGACAAGTACAAAATAAACCCAGAACCTCCACCCCTCTAAATTCTTCTCATTATGTACTCCATCTAAATTCATTAAGTAGGTGCTAGAACACACGCGTTGTCAACATGGTATGATTGATGAGGAAGATGTCCTTCCAAGTTAGGAGATCAATGACTACCTTTAAATATGACTCAGACAGACTTTAAACAACAACTCATATAAAATATGCAAACCCGTACTGTTTGTGAAATATCATGAGATTGCATTGTTCGATTGGTGCAATGAAATATGCCCCGAATTGCCACTAACTAGCTCGAAAAGGGCGAAGTCTTGCGCCGCTGTGCCATTTCCCTCGTTGTGATAAACTTTACAAAGCAGGCTCCTCAGAGATTTTGGCTCTTGTTGCTACTTAGTTTTGATGAATAATTCAGTACACAACTATTACAAATACTGTCGTGTTGTTTTTAAGGGCTTCAAAGCGCGTGTATGAAAAAATACATATGAAATTGTTGAAATAAAAAAAATATACGTGACGAATAGATAACCTCTCTTCCGTAGGAAGTCGGTTAAAAATTATGTTGCTAAGTTATGTTCAGAATGTTTAATTTTAAACTAACACAACATATTCGTATAGCTGCTTTGTGCTACGCATATTTTTAAGTATACGTGCACATCATGATAACGTATACATATAAAACTTTGTTCCTTCAATCGACACAAATTTGCGTTTCAAGTGTACAACATGGTTTGGCATACACCGTACAAAGCTTCTTTATAGAGCAATAAGTTGATGCTGTGTGAACACAATGCAGTAACGTTATTAAGCATCAGCTATGCAACATTTACTTAACATACTATTGTACACTTGGACGGCTGAGTCTACTCCAGTCAAAAATTTAAATAACCATTGCGATTAATTCTATTGTATCTCCTTTTTATAAATTATGTAAATCATATTTTAAAAATTAACAGTGACTAAACGTAAATAAGGTGATGTGTATTCAATCACGTGGCTGGTAACATTAAGAGTGATATATATGAATCCTTGTGTTCAGTACACGAAATAGCACCGATTAATGATCAATCAGCAAGGCCGGTCGATCGTGCCAGCTTTATATTGTGCGGAGCGGAGTGCGCACGCGCCCAATATAATGTGCACCTCTGCGCGCGGTGCGTGTTACTGATGCACGCAAACAATTATGCACGAACGACAATATGAACTTCAACCATTAAATGCGAAATTATGGTTTAAATGTGTGAATAAAACAAACAATAAAAAGTCTGTTGTTGTCGAATAGTTTATCTCTGTTACAATTAATACCAAATCAGTTCTTGTGTTACTTTTATTAATCTAATTATATAAGTGGAGAAGACGAGTTCGTTTACAGGATTTTTATGATGATGGTAAGTTGTTGCGTTCCTATATTTTGGTCAATTTAATTGATTTGTGTAATTTTATCGTTGTCTGTCTCTGAGTAAAAAATAACACGCTTTTGTTTCTCTATGTAATGTGTACTAATAATAAAAACAGTGATTGTTCATAGTAAAAAATTTAACCTCAAAGATTAAAAGGCTAGTTTTGGAGTAAACGAGTAAACACTAGTAAACAAGTTTTTTTTTTTATATTTTTCTATGCGTTTTCCTACAGTACTTTGTAATAACGTATATTGTATAGTGAGTAGGTATATTGTTCTTAAATATTAACAGCGATGATTCATGTGAAATCATAAAGGATTTATCGGCGAAAAAAGCTATCGATAATATATAAATAATGTTTAGGTTTATTCAATCCTAAAGGATTTTACTTGGTTTCACAATAAATTACTTATTGAAAAAGTCGACTGAAAAAAATAGTCGTTTTATTTGGAAATAAAATTAAGGGAGGGGGGGTCTCCCCTCCTTTGATGCCCCGAGGCCTCCAGATCTATAAATCTGGCTTGTTTCCAACATTGTAATTACGAAGTTTGAATCCCCAACTTGCACTTTTGACATTAAAAAACTACCTTACGTACTCGTATATCAGAATTTTAAATGATCAATCACTTTCTGTAACCGCAAAGACAATTAATGTCAAAAAATATAAAGTAGCTCGCACACATAATATTCTGAAAAGTATGTTTTCACATATTTTTATTCAGAAAGAAAACTCGAGCCTAGAAATCATATACTATAGTTAGGTGATCGTTCGATAATCACTTATTTTTATATTAAAAACTCGTCACAATATTAATATGTTACACAGTTTGGAATGTGTATGTTATGCTAAGCTTATTATAATTATTCGGTTATTATACTAAAAAGTCGTTATAATGTTAATATGCGGCATAGTTCAGAATGTGTATGTTATGCTGAGGGGTTGCCTAATCTTACGAGGAATTTGAATTGTTTCTATAAACTATAAATTAATTCGCATTAATTTATTGGAAGCTCAGTCAAGGTCCCGTTGACCGTTTTATGGTTGATGTTTATACGCATAAATTCCACATAAAGAGATGTAATCAATCGTCTACTTAAAGTTACGCCTGTATCGGGATGAAACCACATAATATTTATTGTTAGGCATAGACAACCGATAGCCTCTTTTGACTTTCAACGTTCAGGATGGCTATTCACGTTAACCTTTAACCTACACTTTTTTATTTACTTTGACCTCGGACTTAAACTTAGTGTTTAAAATAATTTATTTCGACAAACTAGGTTTAGATGTCGCACTACACAATTTGTAAGTTATGTTTGTCCATTTTACTACCTATTTAGTCTCGTCGCTAAATTCTCTCTACGAATTCGTTCACGAGTGTACATTCAGAAGTAGAGTATTTACTGTTTTTCGTTCCATTTACTAAGTGATTGATCTACTTGTCTCTAACTTTGTTCCTCTCGTATGTGGCATTGGCTTTTAAAAATCCTATATATTATTCAAAAAGTAAGACCGAAACAAAATACCAACTCGGACATTAAACATATATATGCCGTATACGGGCGTTATATGTAATTTTAAACGGATTTAACCATTTAAAACAACTTTTTTGTAGACATGTCTTACTATCCAACTTTATTTTTATAAATGAAACTCAAAGTATTCTTCGCACACAGAACTAATTAAAAAACAGTCGAATTGAGTACCTCCTCCCTTTTTAAAGCGAATTAAAATAAATTAAATTTTCCTCATAAGTTATCGAAATATCATTATAATATAACACATTACATTCCATTATTTACACTTACGTAAGCAAATTTGCATTGGTAGTGCAACCTTATTTTTATTTTGTATTGTTCAAAACAAAAAACTATCCTGTATTGCAAATATGACCATATGTCTTATTATATTTAAACATGACAACTGTTGTATGAGCGTAATGCGCTAAATAAATATTTTTTGTAAGTACGAACATATTACATTTATTCGTCCAGGTTGGACGGTAAGACAACGAATAATCGTCGGCATGCGAGACATTGGGTTAAGACCCTCGTAGGGAATGCACCTGAGACCCTTTTACGAAGGATCCGAGAGGTTATATTGGTTTTTCATTTTACTTTGTAAATAACAAAACAGTTTAGTGAAAGAACTTCGTTTACGAAATTATTTACAAATATTCGAATGCAGTCGGCAGTAATCACTAGAGATCAATGGCCGTCAACCTCTTTCTTATTTCTGTTACCTTAATAGTCCGAATACGTAAGTTCGTACGTCTACTTATGTATATTTTACTAGCTGAGCCCGCGGTTACACCCGCGTTAAAAAAAGAAACGTAACGTGACACACATATCACCGAAATTTTGTAATAGTTATAACGTTATAATATTTTTTATTTCAAACAGAGCAGGAAGCAAATTACTGATTATTATATTCGTTTCAATTTGATAACTATATATTTATCAAATTTACAAATAGACAAAATTATTGTTGTGAGTTTTGTAATAAAACGTAGTAAAATTAAACCGAATCTGACATATAATAATGTCAGATTCGGTTTAATTTTACTAAGTTTTATTTCAAGTTTAGCTGTCATTTGCGTTATGTTATTACAATACAGGTGCGGTTTTCAGGGATAAAAAGGGAACGGGATAAAAAGTATCCTATGTCCTATCCAGGAATTCTAAGCTACCTTCAAACCAATTTTCAGCCAAATCGGTTCAGCGGTTCTCGAGTTATAAATAGTGTAACTAACACGACTTTCTTTTATACATATAGACATGACATTAAATCATATATACTGAGACGAAACACAAAACACTAACGGAAATGAAAACAGATATACAACTACCCATCACTATAAACATTGCATTCGATGCTTTTAAGGTAACAACATTGCCGGGTAATGTGAGAAACATGTTACGATCCGTGTGACGTAACACGTATTTACTAAATCAGGTCATTACCATTTTATTAGAATAAAACTGTTTTGGTGGCCTTGATTCAACCTTCTATGTGCGTAGTATTTGATAGTTATGCGTTGGAACATGGAATAATAGACGTCTATAATTTATTCATTATAGCTTAAATGTTATGGATATGAAATTTCGGATCTGGATACGATACTGATATAGAAATAGTATTATACCGGTTCCGGATACGGTAAGGGATTACATATCCCTTACCGTTTTTAAAATTTCGGATTATGCGTTAGTTTCGGATAGAGTCGGTTACGGATATTATATTTATAAGAAATCTTAAACGCAAAATACAGATTACAATTGTTATACCTACCTGATTTAGTGTTATTAGCTAAAATTAAAAATGATATAAAAATATCCGAAACTTTCATATGGGATACGGTTACGGTTAAATTTTTATTTCGGATATCCTATAGTTTCGGTTACTGTTAGGGAGCTTCGTAACATCCCTGCAATAAAGCACTCATGGAATACACATGATTGTACCATGGAATAAGCTAAGTTGACCAAAATATATGACGTCAAATTTATCTAACAATGCAGGTTGATATAATTAGATGTAGAATATACATCACTATTAAATGGAATAAAACCAATGCCATACGCGTATGTCTGGTTACTTTATGGTACAAACAGCTTTAAGTCGTTGAGTTACTATTACCAAATCACTTAATACTAGCAGCTATGCAGGATATAAACATTCACACATTGACTAACGCCTTATTTTATCGCATTTTACGTATTCTGCAATAGTACCTACTCACATCTACATAAGTATTTTCTACATAAGTACAAGTATTTTCTACATAAACATTAAAGCTAATAGCCAATTGCAATATTTGCTAAATTAAACATATCACCGTAATTTTTCAATGTCGGATCATCATTAAATATTAAAATTAAATCGCAAAATCGTAAATTACACGCATTAGGTTTATTCTTTTGTGATTTTTTTTTTATTATTGATTTTATTGTATATTATTGCGTAAAACTTACTCAATGAAATATATTTTCACAACCAAGTATGGGTGCGTAGGTTATATTCAATAAGTAGTTTGCGCTGTCGTTATTTCGCCACACACCTCTCGAGAGGCTTTATATGGAGTATTTACAATATACCGAGACAATGACTTTTAAATAAAATACCCTTGGGATTGCATTACGCTGTTTACATAGTGCTGAGATACAGTTTCGAAACCACTAACCGGCAATATTTCGAAAGAATTAACCAGTTTCGAACCCCGTACAAGGCCTTGTCCTTTTGACCAGCAAGAAACTTTATTAAGACGAGGCGTAGGTAATCTAAAGATATATAATGCGTAGATAACTTATCTAATTATATTTATTTGCTTTTTTTTATGACAATGTAACGAGTATTGTAACTAGCATTACTCGTTAGACTGTCACCAAAAAAATAAATCACTACCAATAGAATGTCAACTTTATAATTGTAATAGTTTAATAATTACCGATATTCTAGTAAATTATATTAATATTTGCAATGATTTAACAACACTACTAGATAAAAACGCAACACTAACTTGCAGTAAAATATTGGTAGGAACCTTAAAATCCTATGAGTTCTACACATTATTCACAAACGTATGTCAACATCTTCAAAACACATTCGGCTAACGTCGTGTACTGTGGCCTCAACCCTTTTCATTTTGAGAGGATTTCCACAAAAGGTGAGCATTATAGGTGTATAAACATATGTACACTCCTTAATCTTTTACAACATAAAGAATAGCCCATTTGCATCTTTAACGAAATCGATGTAGCGATTTTTTTAAGTATCCTGTGAAACAAACAAACACGTACGTATCTAAAAATAAAGGAATATTGTAGTATTGTTAAAATCAGCATATGGCTTAATACTGTGTTATAGGCAAACAGTCCAATTTTATTTGTATAGATTATAATAGAATAGGGACAATGTTCGCAAACTACCTCGTAATCAAGCAGATAGGTTACATTGTGTAAAGTTCCTAACAATCTGGAGTTTACAGTGTGTGATTTTGCTGAACAAAAGCTCAGGTTGGGTTACTGGCGATGTGTATACATACAAAAACAATGTCCACGATTAATGGTAAACCTAACGAGATACTCGACCCCAAATATTCACTCGCCATGCCCTCATTATCGTCCTACAGCGGCAGAGCAATTTGCAAGTTCCTATGCAAAGTAAGTTATTTGTTTTGGTCTTAAACATACAACGTAATGTTATCTTAACATAAACCTGCAAAAATTAGTACTTATTCATTTAAGCTTATTTTCTTGTAAGTCGCACACTAAAAGATTTTATTCCGTATCAAAGTTTACGACATCAAAACTGCAATGCCATGCAATGTTATTTTATTGAACCTTTAAAAATGTTTTCTCCATTTATTCTCACACTAAACACATAAAACTAAAAGTGGAAGACCAGAAGAATACTTACTGTTCGTTAAATACGCTATGACACTAAAACTTCTGAGCGTAGTCAAATGTTGTTTTTATTAGTAAAACATATGTCTAAACTTCGAGTACATTTCGTTTATGTTTCGCCATAACCACCCGCTAAATATGAAGTAGATACGCATCACATTGCTACTCGTACATATGATAAGACTTACTTGTTTGAATGTAAGTACTTACTTAATTTTATGTTAATTATTTAAGCTAACTGCTACTTGTCGGGTACCCAGAAATGTGATGGTACGTATGATTTGAATGAATCGTATGTTATTAATCTCTATTATCAAAGAGTAAGTTTGTGAGGATGTCTGTATTTTTATTACACTATCACACATAAACTACTGATCAAAGTTGGATGAAACGTGGTAGAAAGTTTATGACCTGGACTAACAGATAGGGGAATAAGCTAGGTTTTGTATATTTTAATAAAACTTACTCGAGCCCATCTCATGAACTTTTGAACGTACAAGTATGAGTTTAATGGCATAATATTAGAATATGACTTTTTAACGTAGTTATAATAATAGGCTCATTTTTATAATCTGCCTTAAGACAAACTAAAAAGAAAGGCAATGCTCAGTCGGCAATATGCTAAATACTGTATGTAGGTACCTATAATACAAATACTACTCGACCAAGCTAACTAGACGAACGGAAGGAATGCGGTTTCCCTCCCCGGTCCCAACTCACGCCCCGCTCT
>DWLI01000908.1:0-17837 GCA_018249915.1 Cecropterus dorantes dorantes | reverse complement strand
TTCGCTACGGGACATAAAAATAGTCGCCATCTTTAAATAGTTTTCACGTAGATTCCTATTTTTTCTCGTATTAAATATAGCCTATGTTCATCAGAGATAATGTAGGATTCTAATGGTAATTTCTTTTTTTAAATCGGTACTGTAGTTTCGGAGCCTATTCAATACAAACAAACAAACAATCATATCTTTCTTCTTCATAATATTAGTATAGATAAACAATGTCTCCTTTGTTAATATTTCTATGAAATACATAGTTACATGTTTATTAATTGTTGTAACCGTAAACATCTTACTTTACGCGATAGTTATTGTTAAAATTTATAGGCCATCAATCATCATTAAATTGCAATAAAGTTATGATTACCGACGTTTGCCTCTACTATGATTCAGTCTTAAAATAGACGCATCTACTATCATGTAACTGCATATGGTATGAACAATGTTTCATTATCATATTTATGATAAAAGTAGAACAACATCATCATTACATCTATACTAATATTATAAAGCAATTGAGTTTGGTTGAACGGGAGCTTCTGGTTCGAATTGAAAAAATATTTTTGTGTAGAGTAGTGAATTTATCGCGGAAGGCTATAGGCTATTTGACATCACACTATGTTTCTTTGTTTTTTTCTTATTTAGCAGCTGCTGAAACCGTGAGGCACAATTAGTTTAATAATATTTGTGCATTGTGTATAAAAATCTGGTCTTTATGTTACTCGACGATTTTTTTATATATTATCCAATAGAAATAGAAAATAATAGCCAATAGCACTATCTACAAGTCCGTTGAAGCGTGACCATAGCGGCAGGTGTGATGCCGCCGACTCCACTTGCAATTTGATCTGTTAATTAGCCCCTTGATTTACGGCCTTTGTCTTCCCATTAACTGTGCCCATGCATTCATATCGAATTGCGGTCGCTGACATGACAGTAATTGTGTTTCAGGTGAGTTATACCGACAATAGTATACAGCGACAAAATTGTATTGCAATCCGTAAAAGCGTGCAACGGAAGAGAGTATTCACTCGAGGCTTTTTATCCTGCAAATCTCCCAACACCGTCACGCATTGCTACCATTGTTGATTGTTGATCGTCGTTCTTGATGGCGCAACACCGCAACACCACGTTATTGTGAACACTATTATTCGTGTTTACCATTCAAACGAAATTAGATTGCGCGAAATGTGTTATTATGTTTGACGGTGCAATTTTATAAGTGAGCTGGCGCTACAATTAAGTTAATGGATAGGATAGTTGTGGATACTCGGTATCTGGGTCACGTGCAACCGTTGCGTGATGGTCTCGAGTCTTTCTCGATACAACACTCACTATTATGGTCTAGTCATTAGCGTCACTCGCATCAATAAAATGCTGTTTTCTTACCAAGCTGTCTTGTACGTTCCCATTCTACTTATTGATATTGATTCTGTTTGTGTTCTCAGTTGGACGGCTTGAAAGTTTCCATTCTACTATATTGCCTTTGGCTTAAGTAAGCAAACAATTAGATTAATGTGAGTTTCTATTGACGGTTCAACTGCATAAACGTTTATTTTAACAACAATAGCTTTACCAACATGTCCTGATGTTTTCCACAACAACAACTAGAATTTAATACAATTTAATTTTACTAATGGTTTGGCGTTTAGAGGTAAGCAATCAACTGAATGAGTATTTATTTAAACTCGTTTATGTTACAAGGTCGTCCTACCTTGACATGAGGTAACCAATTACATACGAAAATAATGCAAAGTTTAGTTAGTTATTTGTCAGGAATAGGTAAGCGAGCGATGACTAATCGAATGAAATAAATGATTATAATAGCAAATAACCCGACTGCATAAGGGTAATTAATTCGAAAGAGAAAACCAAGGCGAAGACTAATTTGTAATTTTTGTTTTTCCTGACCTGAATGACTTGTCTCTCCCTTCGAAGTTAAATAATAATTTTTAGCCTTAGCTTTTTCGTAGTCTTTAAACAGTTATCGTATCGTTAGTAAGCGTACCTTCTTTACATCATACGGGTAACTTAACAAGGTTTATCTTTTGGCTAATAAATGAGCAAGTCGACATTTAACTAAAGTCATAACATCTTAAAATTTAAGCATTTTAGGCGTAAATCTTATTCTATTTTTACGCGTTATTTAATCTCGAGACGACACTAGACACTGTTGAAATCGTCTAAATTGGCTTTCATTGAGCTATCATGTACCTAATTGTATTGTCGAGCAAGTCTACGCACAGTTGAGGTCGTCGGCGGCGAGGCCCGCATCCTATTGTTTCAAGAGCTTTGAGTGTCGCAGATGCACACGGTATCCATCATGGTTTATGAGTGAGTCTCGTCGCCAGTAACTGTCATATGATAATTTGTTTACCGTTTTAGTGCAGTCTATTGTTGACTTGTTTATCTCTTAGTACCTACATTCAAGGTTTCAGTTAAAATCAGACGTTACGTAAAAAAATCATATGACATTGTTTATTACCCATTAATTGTGGTACACTTTATTGTTAATAGATGTAGGTGTTTTGAGACATTGTTTGTTTTGTAATCCTTTATAAACTTAAAGGATGTCATACTAACGTTGTAATTTGACAAACACTTTATTCAATCAGTTTTATGTAAACAACTATATAATATTTTCAGCTACGTCAAGGGTGTCTGTCGTCGTTTGCGGTTAAATCTCCGTTGTAATTTTGTCCGTCATAGTTGCAATACCATATAGCACGATTTTACTCTATTCATCGCATATGCCGGAGCATTCGTCACGTGTTGTTCCCACGCTATCAGCTGGTTCACGCGCCAGTGCGCACGCGCAGCGGCCCGCGACACCTACAACGTCACTAGCGCCAGGCGGCAGATATCTCGGGATAACTGCCAGCCCGATGGCGTCCTGAATATAGTTACCGTCTTTAATAACCGTTGAATATATTATGACAGCAAGCGTAATATTAAGATATCGGATAAATTATTGCAAATGCTTTACTTGTAGTTTTCTGTAGTTTTATATTTTTCTCATCTATTTCGTCAATCATACTCAAACTAAACCTAATGGTTAACGGAAACGCAAAATGTTCTTGTGAACTTGTGATGATACGCTCGCTAGATGTATTCTTAAGCGTTGTGAGAACAAACTAAACCCATTATAAGACGTTTATCAACGGTAACCGTAAAAGATACGCCTACGAGAACAATCTACAATGCCGCAAAAAAATCTACTCAGACAATGATGCATTCTTATATAAATACGATAAGTTGAATATCACGAATATACTATGTGTTGCTCAACTAGAGCTTTTAATTTACTCTTACGGCGCCAACCGCTTCGCCCACGTGCATTTTTTAACTGCGCCCCTTCATAATGAGATGAATTATAAGCACTTGCTAGACGAGCCGAGCCGGAAAAGGTAATAATAATTCAACATAATTTGCGTTTCATTTTTCATGCTATTCAGAAACAAGCACATAATATTAACAACCTGTTGTATCAACAAATAAGCGTCATTACAAAATTAACTCTAATTTTATTTCATCAGAGATATAGAAAAGAAATTACAGGATTGCTCTTTAAAACAATTTATATTTGTGAGAAATGGCGATAAAAACAAAAATTAATTAGATGGTAAGTAAAAATAGAAAATAAAATATTTATTCGGTTCATTTATTAGTGGCTAATATAATGATAGCAGGCAGGAAGATTATACGATTACAATAATTAATAGTGCTAGCCCAAAACGTTTTCCCAAAACAGGATAAAACAAAAACAAAACTGTCTTATTGGAAGATACAATCAATAAAAGAATAATGGACAAAGAAAAGTGTATCAGAGGAGAAAGCCGGACGGGAGCTTGTTTCATTACTGAGATGACGTGGTATCTGATAACGAACCTATTACCGACGTAATTGCCACTCAATGCGAACCGCCCATCTCACGCCCGCTGTAGCCAACTAAATTATGCTGACGTCGAGTTAGCACTAAATATAACATGTTAACCAAAGCACAACGCACAGGCCTCGCCATGAAACAGATGCAGTTTCGATGTGATACGTAAATGTACAAAGCAAATTTCAAATTTGAACTTGGACTTAAAGTGACTGCTTATAGTTAGAAATTGATTAACTTCTTCGCTGTTTTTCAACATGAGAATGGCACAATTATCAGAATAACTTGTAACAAAGGTCCTAAAAGCGTTGGCATTGCAATAGAAAACGAAGAATCATTAACGTTTTTGGCGGCTGGAGCGGACGAATAACAATTATTATGATTAAGCTAAGCTGTCCAAGTGTATGACAGTTTATTATAGGTTGTAAGATAAATTGTGAGTTATTCAAACAACGAACGTGCCTCAGCCAGCCTTCATGACTGTCAACGTGAAGCTTAGTATATAGCACGCGCTGTTGATGTCATCGTACCTATTTCGTTAGCGGCTGATCGCTGATAGCATACGTGAGGTTCACTACAGTCATTTGTGACCGGCGTACGCTGAAACGCTTATCAGATCTCAGATATAAATATCCACTATTCCTTTGACAATCACGTTCCAACAATTAGACTCAATACACGTTTAGGCACAATTGCGAAGTAATTGGTCTGAATGAAGAACATATTGGTCTATAAGTCGCTTTAATTGGTGCTGTGCCCGAGTTCCTTAAGCCTCTTTACGCTGACAGTAATGGAATACGGAATATAGGCAATGCAGGCGCCAAGAACACAACTGGGTTAAAAGCTTAGCGCTGTATCTCTTAGTCAGCTAAGGAACAATGACATATAAATTCCTTTAACAGCCGACGCATAGAGATAAAATTGTGCGCTTGCATTTACGGTCTAATGAAAGCATTGGAATCGTTTCTCAGATGTGATAACTTATATAGAAATAATATGTATGTAATTTACAAAGTGGACGTCAATTTCTGTTTTCTGCTTCTTAATATATATTTATATCTGTTAACTTTAAACTTTGTTTATATATCTAATTCTTTTTGTTTTTGATGTATTGAAATAAATTTGTATAAGTGCCCACTAACACTTACTGAACCTCATATTTTGTTATATGTTGCTGTAGCATATTCAGTGTCTGTTCATATTAAATCAAAACCATAAAATTCAATAAGCCCTTTAAAATTATTAATCAAATTACTTCGAGTTTGAACTAAACGTGTACCGTAATATATTGGACATTAATCCCCTATATTATTGATTGCTTCTACACACGTAATGCGATTACGTAGCAAGTGCCGGCAGCCCAGAACCCGGGAGGGTTGCTCTAAGCCGGGATAAGTAACGCAAGCTCAACTGAACAATTCCATTGTTTTGCATGCAAAATATGCAACGTAACGCTGGAATATACGTAGAACATGTGAGATAAAAAAGTGTGTATGCAGATATCATTTTCACGTTTGTCATTGTTTTCATGAATTATAACTTAGTGTATGATAGTATTATTTGATTTAGAGATGATCTTTTAATATAATATAAAAGTGAAAGAGCTTGCAGTCCACCAGAAGGTAACTGCTATGGACATGTCATCAACCCTTGATAAGGTTGATGAAGAGTCTTACTTGACATTGGTCACTGTTGCGTTGCAACTCTTGCGGGCTAAGTTGGCACGCGTCGGATAATCGTGTCTCCCTGACCACACTGTTCAAACCGAACACATCAGAGCATAAAATGACTGCTATAGGACATAAATAGGTATTCGGTGATGCTACCGGAATAAACCACAATTGGTTCTATCATGTTCATATAGAATATAGATATTTTGCAAAATGTATCAAAATGTTTACTTTTAAGAGTGCTAAAATATCCGATATTACAACTCCTAAGGTCCATTGATATCTCGCTTGTATTTCATGATCTTAATGCATGGATAAAAAATCATAATATTGGCCTTACAGCTTATTGGAGTACGTAAATGGAGCCATCAGCCCACGCATGTATTGTTATTTTATCGTACAATTAAAAATTACGAGCGTATGTGTCAATCTATAACATACGAGTACTGCGTGGTTTACCGCTAAATAGGTAAATTAGCGGCTTACAAGCCATTGTCTTGTTAACGGTGTGTTGATAGATTGATGACTGGAACAATGCCAGAGAGTCATTACGCGAAACAATAAAGTGTCAATTTGTTAAAAGATGATTAAATACATTGTAATCAATAGAAATAATAACAATGTATTAATCATCTTCACCATTTTCGAAATTACTTTAGCGGTAATTGTTCCTATGATATTATAACGGTTATCAAAACTTATTTTGTAGAAAAATAAATGAAAAAAAAAATATCAATGACAGGCTGGCACAGGCGTAGTATAACTGACGTTCAATGGAGGGGAAACGTTTGCATGCAAGGCAATGTTTGTTCTGTTCTTGGACACACAAGTGTGATACCAATTATTGAGTAATTTTTTTATGCATACAGTCAAAGCTTATTCACGGTTTAAGCATGCGCGTTTTTAGTATTCGACGGTAAAAATATGTGACTATTTTATTGTTTATCCTAATACCAATAATGTAGACTTCAAGGTATCATAGTTATGTATTTCTATCAATTGAACAGTCCAAGAAATATAGCACACGTTATTCTTGTTCTATACATTTTGACATTGCATGTAGAGTCCGTTGATTGAAGCATGAAAACAACAAGTCTGTTAGGCTTTGGGTTTTTGAAGGTGGTAGAAGGTTAATAGGACGCATCACAAATCAAACATTAAACGACGGACGTCGAGCGAATCTAATTTAGTGTATAATGGGCTTAATGAATTGTGTTCAGTAAATTACATGATGCCATAGCCGAATTGATTGTAGGAAATGCTGAGAAAATGTTTTATCTTAGGCAGGTCTGACTAACAATCAGATTCAGCAGGTTAGACCAAAAAAAAATGATAATTTAACAAAGCTTAACATCTGTGACGATTAAAGATGGGTCAGATCCCTTCGTGGTCACCACCGAAAGAGTCCATTTCGAAAGACATTCCATGTAATAAGTAGAAACTCATCTGTGGTCGGCCATGTTAGTAACATATCTAAGTATTTTAGAGTCGTTTTTACTTTATGAGATCGAAGTAGCAAAAACATCTGAGGGTAAATGGTTACTGCCAGCCATGGTCATCTGTAAGCAACTCCATATGGAACAGAAGTACTCTCCCGAGGATTATGACAGTCTTGTATGAAAGTGAGTCGGCAATCACAAATATACAGCTACCAGTGAAATGGGTAAATCAGTGATAGATAGATAGTAATACCCAGGAGGATTTTAGGTCCGTCCGCACCTGACGGATCTGTACCATGTAATCCGCAATATTGCCTTGACACTGACCTTGGTCATTCTGCGTCATTGGTAAATTAATTTGTCCATTCTACTATTTTAAACGTGTCATTGCTGTAAACAAGGTTGTTTGATGTTTACATTGGATTACTACCTACTACTATAATAATAACTGCTTTTAATGAAGGCATACAAATTAATATGTTACGAGCAAAGCATGATTTCAGGTAATGTTTATCTAGACTACATTAATTAATGTATACACCTAAACTTAATCAACAATTCCAGTTACCTTTATAACAAAAACATATTATAAACCCACCATCCATTTTATTACATGAAATATATCAGTTCGTTTTTTATTCTAATAATAACTTACTTAATAATTATATTCTGTTGTTCCCGGCACATCATTTATTTTTAGATATTCATAAAGCTATGTTATAAAATTTGATTAGTAGTAGTAGTAGACTAGTACATAAACAGAAATACTTTTAAGGAAAATCCGAAAAATCTGGTAACCTGTTTCTATATGTACATAAATAAATACATTCGAGTATCATTGCAGTTTATCAAGATATGGGAGGAGTCTCCGAGCTATAAAACATGAACTAAACGACTTGGATTTGAGCGTTTGTAGTAATTTATTACAGCTGAGATTTTCATACTTTAGCAGTTTATGTAGCATCTCTCCCAACCTAGCAATTACTTCGCGTGTTGGCGAAAATTCTCTCGTAAAAAGATTAGATTAAGCAAGTCGAATCTTTGGAATTCAGTTTGAAAACTCCTTACTTCTTAGAAGGTTGAATCACGAAGTATAATACATGTTTACGGCATTCATTTTTAAATTACCGCAGTTTTGTATAAAATATTATATTTCTATGATGCTTGCCACATATAGTTATCTATGCCTTTTAATTTCAACAAAGCTACGTTGAAAATATGCAAATGTCGAGTTTACACGTGGTCGAGTTCCGCCCTTCACATGTGTTTACACGCACGAGCGATTCCACATTTCAGGCAACGTTGATGAAAAAGATTCTAATTTTGAAAAATGTGTTCGTCTAAACATATATTTGGCATACGGGTATATACGTTCAATTAGCTCGACAGGGCCTTTATAAAGGGTTCCCGTGGTTGTTAGGACGGCACTAGTGAAGCGGTGTCGGCAGGAATTTCCCTTTTTGTATTGAAAGTGGTGTTTCCCCTCGCTGAATCGAGTGTCACACGAGTAGGCACGCCGGAGGCTAGCATTGTCGGGGTAGAGATGTCTAGATTTTTTATTTTTAATGTTTGAGATTTTTGTCAAAACTTGTCACGTTTATCAAAACTATATGATAATGTCTTATGAATAAATTGAAAACAGATAATGTATTTAACAAGTGTTTCATTTAAATACTATATAAATAAACTATTATCATGCACAACACGATATTTCCTAAGACTTCCTTGTAGTAGTTGTAATATATTAATAAAATTATATAAGTATATATGCCTACGCAAGTATCATCTTTAGTATTTGTACAAATATAACTTAACTAAAAAGATAGTAACATACCTACAATGTGTTACAATTACATGGTATATATTACAAATAGGTAGTTGCTGTATAATTTCTAAATTATAAATATACAATTGTATCGTATCGCTTGTATTTATTGTAATCTACATATTAACTCTCAAAACTGGTCATAGAATAATCGAATTAGATTCAAACGAACATCTTTTTTTATTAACAACGAACTCAATTAATGATCTTTCGCTATTGGTTTTCGCGGATGAAAAAAACTTAAGTAAACACATCACTAGCTGGGTAGAGTCAGCGGAACGCAGATCGAGATTCCAGATCGCCAACTCCGCCACCACGCCATTGTCTCGTCTTCGCGTCTGTTTTTTACTCCTCTTTTTGCGAACCTAGATTATTCATGTCAATTACTCAATAAGAAACACGAACGAAAATGATATCCGAAGATACTGACGAGATAAAAATTGACTTTAAGTTAATTATAATCTTCAAATGTATCTCTAAATTGCGAGAAGAGGAACAAAAGAAGTGGTAGCTGAAAGAATAAATGATAGTCACGGCTTAACTATGTTAAATGCCTCTTTTATTACAAATGCGTTTATGTAAAACCGCAATAAACAATAACGGGCGAGCGGCGTGGCCAATAATTTATCAGAATGTCTCTGTTATGCCAGACTCCATAAATGTGCATGGTTTAACCGCATAGGGGCGTTTGTATGTCGCTGTCATATATAAGCAATGTTTTGGTCTGAAATAAGCTATAACGAAGATAAATTCACAAAATTATACAAACAAATTTTATAATATAACAGGTATAACTATATAATATATTTAAAGTTTTGGCATCCTGCAAGAAGTGCATAAATCTGAATAGTACTAGAACAACTAACATTGTTAAAATATTAAAACAAAAAACCAAACAGTTGATTGATTTGATTGAACAAGCGATTGATTGCCTAACCTTTCATTTCATTGTTTTTAGGCAGTCCGTTTTTTGTTTTTAGGAGTCTTCGTCATAATGGACACATTAAAGTATTATCGGTAATATAGGTATTTATATTTGGAATGGATTATTTACTAGCTTTCATTTGATACTCATACAGTCATGATTAGAAAATAGTCATCCCTATCCCCCCTTTTATGTCAATTTACAGGGGCCATTTCAAAAATGTCACTCTGCAAACTGATTCTAATGATATGTCATAAGTCACAATCGGTCAATCATTACCCTCAAAATGGCAACATTTTGAAATCGCAGACAGATTTAACTTTAATCTAAATACGTATAGACGGTATGGATAGTTGGCTCTGATGTGGGATGTCGTCCCTAGGTCCATACAGTTTAAATCGGTTTCGGTCACAGTGCAAACAGTTCTTGCGCGTTTTGTGGGGAAATTGGACGAGGGATTAATTTAAAACGATTTGTAGTCACGTTCCATGTTAACTGTACCTACTTGTATTTACTCAATACGGCTAATAGTTTTGCTATAATACACTCCATGGTGGAGGTGCTAATTGCATTGCCGTATTTATTACATGTGAAACACTAAAACTACATAATGTAGAAATTGTTTTCAAACGTGTTAATGCTAATTTTATTACCGTGTATTATGTTATGAAAACGTGGATTATTTTACAAAAAAATAAAAAAACAATTGACTACATTTTTTATTATTTTTAAGGTCTGAATCTAAATTGGGTGATTTGACTACTTACTTAAAACTATACGAGTATATTGTAACATAAGATTCGCTTTTGTCGATGTTCATGTGGTAAAAAATTTAATTTAAATTTTAAATTAATTTTAAATTAAAAAATTTAATTTAAAATTTAAATTATTTTTTTTTACCTTAAAATTAAAAAAAAAAATAATATAAATAAATTTAATCATAGCATAATTGAATTTTAAAATAAAAAATGGAGCACATCGTACATAATCGCATGGTTATTATCATCAAGATTATGTCATATTTATATTAAACGCGCGCAATTCACAGCTCTGATAACGTTAGACTTGAAATATTTTTATTAAAATTAAGAACTCTCCTCTCACTAATATCTTCTATTGTTACCTTAGGTAATTCCTACTATCATTACCTTAGGTATAATATAATGTAATCTCTTAAAATTAATATTTGAGTTCAATAGGAGCGTTGTATGACTCGGCAAATAGTTTGTAAGAAGCTTCGGTCCGGTTTTATTTTGAGACTAACTGTTTCACGACTTTCTTTGATATTAAGTTATAGCGTGACATTAAGTTAACAGTACCTTGACGGCTGAGCACTGCCCGAAGTCTACAGTAGCTTCTATTATTTTCTAAAACCCATTTTATTACGTTAACCAAAATAAAAATGCCGCGTGTTTATCTAATAGATAGATATGCTTTTGATTCGATTTGAATTTGAAGAATTGTTTAAAGTTATAAGATAATCATATCTAGACGACTCTAATTTGGATCGATAGGTGTATAATTCCTTTTTACATCAAAAACAATATTTGGCGTGTATGTAAAAGATTATTTTTAATGATATTTAAAAATCAATATAAGTTTCGACTTGATGAATTTATATTGACGACTAACGCTACATGGACAAATTATTCTATACAGAGGGTTCATTTAGATACTAAGGATGATGCAACGATGGTTTATGGATGGTTTATGAATTTATCTGTAAATCTATGGAGCCATATATCACGACTTAATCAAATAACAAATGAATGGGGCGTCCGGATTTGTGTCAAGCCAAATAGCCCGTGTCAATTGAACTTATTAAATTGAATTTACTCAATTTGCTGCACTCCGACATAACGATGACTTATGACTACAGTTTGAATTCTATTTTTTATTACTAGTCATGCTACGTGGTGTCACTTGTTGTAATATTCGATTATAGATAAGCATACACTCGGTTAAGAATGTGCAAGGAATTAACTACAGACATAAACTGTGGATAAGTTTAGAAACAAGTGATGAAGCAACTATTTGCTTCTAAACTTATCTGCTTATTTGTCAGATTTTATTAACCATCCGTCTAGAAAGTTAAGGATAGGTAATAGACAGTTTATTGATTGCAGTGAGTGTTGATATGAAACAGGAAGACGGCGCTGCCCATTTTCAAGAACCGCTCTAACTAAATATAGCGAAGTATTTTTTATATTAATTATCTGAATTAATAAATATGTTTTACTTTCATTATTTAAAGTAAAACAACATGATGTAACAGTTCTGAACGTTACAAATTAATCAAAAACAATATAAACCACGTACATACTTTACGGCGTACATAAATTATTATGAACATTACTTCAGATATTATCAGATCTACTGTAGTAATCAGATGATATCTCACAGCACATGTGAAACTTTATACAGTCATGATTCATGAATATCATGATCACTCCATTAAATTGTATAAACTAGTTACGGGATTAGCAAAAATCCTTCAGGTTCGTTCTATAAATGTCAATTACGATTATTTTTTAAGCCGTGACATCGGGACACTTTTGAAAAAGCTTAAGTATCTACGTTATGACGTGACGAAGACCTTGACTTATGGAATAACTTAGAATAAATTAAATGGCTTACTCGGAACCTGTTGGACGAGGTCTCTCTGATAATATTTACATATTGCACCTTTGATACTTAACCTTTATGAAACATCGTAAAATTAAGGTCAAATAAAACTTTACATACAACCGAAGTGCCTAACAGATAATTACGATCTTGTTAATGCTGTTTTGGACCTTGTATTGCTTCCGACAATTCTTCCGTACATTTTTTCAAATCATTTTTATCTTTAAATGAAACGTCCATTCAATACTTAAAAGTTTTATTTAAACATTCACGTTAAACATTTTTGCATGTGTTCTTGGCATTCTACAGTATCTTTATGTACTAATATGGATTATTATATCGCCTTACCAAAGGCAAATATTTTACTTACCTTTCAAGTTGCCTTTGGAATATAGGTTCACAAGTGTATTAATAAATTGAATCCCGGTGTTATTGCATAAAGGAAGAATTCGAAGCAAAATAGCTTTCAATAACTTGATCTAGGAAATTGAATTTAGAACAGATTGAATTTTGATCGAGAGATGCGATACCGGAGCTCTTTCACGACCTTCTACTAAACATACTATGTAATAATAATATAGATAATGTAGAAAAAAATACAAACATAAGCGAAGACAATAAAGAAAGTTTAATATTAACATTAATTTATTGTTTCAGAATTGCAACGATGAAGAAAACAAGAAGTTATTCGAGTGGTTGGTGGGTGATATTACTCACGGCAACCCTAGCAGCGCCAGCTCTTGGTCAAGCAGCTGTTGGACTTTTCAATGCAAGATTAAAACAAATTGTCACCTCAAGCACTCTGCGGTGGGCTAATTTGAAGAAAGAGGCTATGGATAACTACGTAGTCGGAGCACACTCTGATCAAGGTAATATATTCATAAGCGAATTGTTTTCTATCTAATCTAAAATTCTTTGAGTCTAAGTCTCACTCTAAAATTAAATAGTCACTGTCGCCTATATATCTCGATATCTAAAACAATTTCAAAGTTTACCTTATAAGGACAGTGTCAGGAACTAATGATAAGACTAAGTTGGCTTACTTAGTCACTTAACTTATCATATGTATCAAACCAGCACACAAACATTCAGATACAAAAAACTATGATAATGGTATCATCGCAGTTCAAACATGTAAATTAAACCACTCTTCGTAGGTACATATTACGTTATGATAATTATTAATTAATCGACGGCTAATAAATACATTTTCTCTTTAGGACCCATTTACCTTTGCCGAACCCGCCACGAAGGTGACATGCTTCTTGGCCAACTGCGTCCCGACTACAAGTCATGCGCTGTATCAGGGACCAAAAGCTACAATGGATTTGAGGTTCTTGAAAACATTGAAAACGCCTCACTGATAATCTGGGAACCGTGGGCTAAATTCATCTCGAAACCATCTGGAGCGGTCGCTGTGGATTCTTCCCTTGACTCCGTGTTCATAGGCCGAGTGAAATCTGAGGGTGGATTTTCGTATAACATTGGAAGAATAATTTACGAAAGCTCTCTTGGCCAACTTATTGCATTCGATGAGCAAAACAATGAACTATTGGAGAACAGTGGAGAGATTTTGGTGGAAGTAGAACCAGTGAGCTATAAACTAGAAAACGTGGAGCTGGACCTTGTTACCCAACATGTGCGTCAAGGTGACCCTCAAATACTCGAGGAGCGTATATTAAGAAATGATGATGATGTCGGCGCAACGGTAACAACGGAAATCGAATACAAGTTCAACTACAGCTTATCCTGGGGGCATGGTCACGGCATTGCGATTGGTTTAAATACTAGCATCGAGATGAGCGACGGAACTCCGGTACCACAGATTGAATGGGCTAATCCATTTACTGAAGAAAAGAAGGAGTTATTCAAATTAGAAAGGTTCTTGGAGCCGGGCACGGCGTGCAATGTGACATTCAGAGGTAATTATACAGATCGTGACGTTCAGTACACCGCAAAACTGATAACATTTTACAAAGACAAAGATTCTCGATCAAGGCAAATGAGAGGAGAACGTATTGAAAATACTGTCGAAGTGGAAGCAGTGTATGGAGAGATATACTACGTTGCCAACAACACTCTCGTACCGACAACGACGACGACCACGACAACTACTACGACAACAACGACAACAACCACGCGTGCGCCTGAAGTTGTGCAAGCAGCACCGGAAAAGAACGACATTGGTATGATAATGGATGTAATGGGAGACAGCGGCGAAGACATGGTAAAAGGGCCACCAGTAAACGAGGAAAATATTAAAGGGGCAGTTATCAGTGGTCTTGGCAGCAGTCCCAGCAGTGCAGTCACCTTCAGAGTCGCTTCATTAACGTTAATCATCTCAATGTTCTCGCTTCTATTGTAAAATGTTTAACTATTATATAGCTTTCCATGTAAATATTGAATCGGAAGATATCATTGAGTTATCTCAATTGCTTGACGTTAATCGGTACATGTATTGGCAAAGTTTAATCCTGTTATTTATTGATCGTTAATTAATCGTGGTCAAAGCAAAAAAATATCTCTTCTATTATGTAAATACGAAACTCTTGATTATTAATACATTCCTTATGATTATTTTCATTCCAATTTGTAAATTGAGGCGCCAAAAGTAATGACATAGACGAGCACCTGAGTGTAAATAGAATTGTAAATAGTTTACGAATATAGAAGTCGCAGAGCGACAACAAAGGACCTTGTCGTTACTTTGTTGAAGTTGGGCCACATCGCAGCTTGAGATAACGAGCATTGTTACCAGTAACAATATAATCTGCAGTACATATATAGTAGAAAATCTAATCAAATCAATCGAAATTTGTTTGTGATACAAGGAAGCATAAAAAGACAATGGAATAAAAATTACAAAACACCAATTTCAGAAAATTCGCTATTTTTTATATAGAAGTAAAAATAGGAGGAGTTTCTCAAACCCATTGTTATAATAACGTGAGACGAAGAGGATTGCAAAAGAAGAATTGTCACATATAAAGTCAATAGATATATACGCTTTGGAGGTATAAATTATATTTATTTTTTCTGTATACTTCAGAACCATACGGGTACAATTGAGAATCTCTTCCTTTTTAGAAGTCGCTAAAAATACAACTGATTGTGCTATTTGTTAGGTTACCTGCAACGCTTACATTATGTACAATTTCAATAGAGTTAATAAAGTAGTTATTAAAAAGTTTTATGTCTCAAACAGAGAATATAATGGATAAATGTTATTTAAAATATTATGATATGAGTTAGATGAGATGCAAGTATGTTAAATGCTATATTCGGAAAATATAATAAATGCAATCTTAAAATCAAAAAGCTTTCAACAATTATCTTCACCTATTATCTTCGAGGACCTAATGAAAGTAAAACTCATGTGCTAATGTGAATCAATTACCTTTATGGCCGAACGTACGTTTATACAAGTACGAAAAAGATGGGATGGGATATAGTTCCGTATGTTAAAGGAATTAAAACAGTTTATTTCAGAAAGTCAGATTAAGCGGAAGCCATTTGATTGCAAATATTGACAATTGAGTTTTTTTTTTATCAAGATTAGATTTTCACTAGACTAGATTTTCATCGTATGGAGAAAATTCTAAATAAATATAATACACAGAAGCATTACCAACACCAACAGTAATAAAAACTTTGTGGATGAGCTTGGTTCACGCTTATTTTGTGCAAAAACAATGGATCACAAAAATCTGAAAACCATCCTATTAGCTTTTTATGTGCCAAGGGACTTTTTGTGGTCCGCGTGTAGTGGTTATTGGTAATTTCACTTTGTCACAAAGTTTTTACTCAAATATTAATCCGTCATCGACAACTAACACAACAAATAAATGTAATATTTATGTGAGTAGATTGCAATGAGATCTATTTAATAGTAAAGTTAATAATCCATAATCAGACATAGGCAGAAGAAACGTCGTACGTGGAAGAAGAGTACCCGTAACGCCTGTTTTACTCGTATCTACTTTCATAGAAAATGTACATGCAGGCAGCGCAGAAATAATGCGCTACACTGCCTCGTATATTTTATATGTAGGTCTATAGATAAATGAAACGGTTAGTGATTGCTTTTGTCTTCGTCCTACGCATCTTCTGTCTGATCTGAAAATTGTTACTATATTCGCGCAATCAATCAAAGACACAAGCATATCTTTTCAGTACCTCCTTTTTATAGTTTTATATTGCCTTTTAATTTGTTATTTTTAATTGTAAGTTACAAGAGTTTAAATTCCAGAATTTAAAGATATTACTATTTTAAAAGCTTTTAGCTTTAGTTTATAATATTTAATTTATTTTGTTTTCATTAGGTATAGATTATTTTTGTGTTAGTATACTACATATAAATTACAAATGCATAGAGTAGTACATCAAGTAATTTTAATTATGACTTTGTTATTTTATTGCCAAAGTTATATTTTATTTCAACTTTAACTATTATTAGTTTAACCTATAACCAACTTTGTATTATGATATATCCCTCCGCGTGATCTAAAACTCCACTAAAACATTGAACCCACGTACTGGCCGAACAACACAATTTTGACAACGTCTGAATTGCACAGTTCAAGAAAGAAAGTATTGCCGTTATTATTGAAATAATATAATTTACGTTTAAATATCAGCTATTCTTAAGATTTCTTCCAACAATTAAATATCAAGAATTGAAATGTTGTGTATGGCGTTTCTAATTGTGTTGGTCTGTCAGTAAATATATAAATTCTAAGTGTGATCAGCATTAAAAAAAATTGGCAGCTCCGAGATATAAAACACATTAAACATAACATGTGCATTACCATCAGTTCATAACGAATAAAATTCAATTTGTTATTATTTACTATACAAAAATATTTATTAAGTTTTAGATTCAATAGTCGCTAAAATGATCCCATGTGTTATCCAATTCTCTGTAGTAGCATTTGTAGTAGGTTTGAGTAAGGCCAGTGTTTCAAGCCAGGTCAGTTACGAATGTTTCAAAAACTGTTTATAAAATTGACTTAGTTATTAGAAGCAATAATTTGAAGATCAATATACTAATTTTAAAAAATTACTTCATAAACAAAGGGTAAATGTCTCAGTTAAAAAATGTCTCTATACAAAAAGCTCATGTTCAATCCCTCAAAATAATTTTGACTCGCTGCGGGATATGATTTGAAAATAAGAGGCTTCCAAATTACTGTTAGGGGGATAACAACGGAAAGAATTGACGACGTGTGGCAATGAAATAATGCTTGATGTGTGTAAGGAGAGTTTGCTTATTTACTAGTAAGTAAACAGAAATCAGGTGTTTTGTTGTGTAAAAACTACGGACATTGTAACAATAGTATTAACAACAAATGTGTGGTTGGTAAATATCTTTTACATTTATACATTATATTACAATGTAATAACATGGTATTATTATGTATTAGTGTTTGGGATCCGGAATGTATTCCACCTCCTTGAGTTCCTTTTTGTTCTC
>DWLI01000907.1:0-17851 GCA_018249915.1 Cecropterus dorantes dorantes | reverse complement strand
ATATACAAGTTCCGAACAGAGACTGTCGGAGCACGGCCGCTCCCCAGGCATAATCACCTAGCCTGGCGGGAGATCTGCCTTTGCCAAAGCAGTGTTAAGCTGCTGGGTTTTGGTTTGAAGGGTCTGGTAAGAGACATACTTATCAGAGGCGTTCCAACTTAGACCTCAGGAATAGCAACTCATCTGTGGTCCACCTCGGGCAAGTCTGATCTCATCTGGGGTTAATTACAGATGTCCATGGACTAGTTCAAGCTAATAAAAAGAAATGAACCTAATTGACTGCTACAAGTTGTCGTTCCTGATGAGGCAAAGCGATGTATTACCTTCAGGAATTTATGTGACACCACGTTAAGGAAGTGCGTTCCATGTGAGATCCCGAAGTTTCCCTTTATGGCAGTCAATCTCACATATTTCGACTATTCTTCCAAGGGATCGGGTGAAATAAAGACCTCCAGAGCAAATAAAACGGCAGATAGGTAGGTTCTGAATATGTGCGCTCTACAAACACCATTGATATTTTTAACCGGCTCCAAATTGGGTGGATCCATTTGACTGTGATCTAAGTTGGAATATTTATTTACCTTTGCCGTTCAGAATACAGCAGAGTATATTACATTTGCTTGCTATAACAAAATAAACCTATATTTTATATCCTGTTTGTTTAAAGCTTATTTGAAACGCATTGATTTGGATGGGACTATCACAAAAAGAAAGCGAGAAGTGTAATAATATATCAGTACCAAGAACTTTAATTATTTTATTGTCAAAACGAACCAATACTAAGTGTATTGGTTCTTTTAACAAAGTAAAACATAAATATTAATACAATAAAAAAAGAAAAAACATAAATTATTGGTTAAATTAAGTCATTTAAATTTATTAATTTACTTTGTTTATTGTATCCGTGAAAACATCTTTAAATAACCTACGTAACTGAGATTTTTACACAACATTCTTAAAGATGTGGGGTCAGCCAATCTAATCAGCGCTTAGTGGGTTTGATTTATCTGTCTAATCCATGTTACATAGCCCTTCTCAGTCGAACATTCGTCATTCATTCGGACAGCCAGTCTTATGAGCTTAAAGGTTTTTTAGGATACAAATTGTGTTTGTGTAATATGTGTATAGTTTTCCTCTTGGGGAGTAATTTCGTTCGAGAAATAGCTTCACGCGCTTTAGCTTGGTTTTATTATAACAAAATAATAATGCAACAAAAAAAGGATAAAAAAACGAAACAGGAACAAAAAGTCACGAGTCAGCAGAACCCCCTCACAGACACCATTAGTCCGAACTGCGCGGCAGGAAGGGTAACCCTGAAAACCAGCGGTCGTGGTTCATCGCGACCTTTATGCTGAGGGCGGTCCTTTTTCGCCCAACGACTGCACTGTGGTTTTATTATTATTATTTGTACGTCTTTTTTTCAAAATATATATGTATTTGTAACGGTGCTTTTTTTGGCGAAATAAATGTTCCTTTCTTTATTTCTTTCAAAGGCATTGGAAAGCTTGATGATAGTGATTATAAAGCCAGGTGATGATGTCTTTAGACAGAGAAGTAACATTTAAAGACCGGGAATCGGAATCCCTGCTCATATTTCCTTAGAGACAGTTGCACCAAGTGAATCGTCAATTCTCAAAGATGTGACTTTATTTGCTTGTATTTGGCCTTTTGAATTCTCAAACCTTGGACGACGAACATAAGGTAAACCATGTTTATTCGTCCTTCGCCGTTTCTTGGAAACATAGCTTTATGTTTGATGTTTTGTTTACGCATGCCGCAGTCGCTATCGATTAAAAAGTATTTGTTCACCCAAGCCATGTTCTGCTTTAAGTAAGTTTGCTTTGATTTAAGGGCAGAATTACTAGAAATTTATGAAATTAAACCAGATTTACAAAGTCAATTTATCTGGTCTTAGTTCAGACTTTTATTTACTTTCATTATATTCGGATTATAATGTTAACGTAACGTAAAATATAAAAAAGACGTGGCTCTTTCTGGTTTTATTTATAAGACGAAATAAAATATGTAAGTGCCGTGTGGTGTAGAATGACAAAATGTAGAAGATGGACAGCAGCGTCTACCTGTATAACATCAACACCTATCGTGGTCACTAACAGGCATGCTGAAAGCGGTGACCATGGGCATAAACCCCCATCAGGGGAAGCCTATGACTATCAGTGGAGTTCCAAGGTCTGATCGATGGATGAAAAGACCTAATTAAAAAAAGAAAATACGTTTTTTACACTCCTAGCCCCGCAGTAGGATTTACTCCTGTGTCGCAGAACACACAGAACAGAAATATAAATTCATCATTCAGTCATATTAGATATCATAATGTTTATATATATATATATATATATAACAGTGTTTATATATATATATATATATATAAACTGTTAGCTGTGGATTTTGTAACATAAAAAAATAAAGGTCTTTCTGGCCGGGAATCGAACCCGGAACCCACTGCGCGTCAGACCGTCATGGCGACCGCTCCGCCACGCGGGTCCTCAGGTGGTAGGTAACTCTGGTGTTAAAGCTTAAGTAGATCACTGTAAAATAGGTCTACCGACATAACAGGCACCAATAAGTAATCCTGACGTTAATAAGGATAAGACCAAGCTCAGATAGCTTTTAAAGTTCGGATAGACATAAAGAAATCACCTAACTATTCGTGTGTTCTGTGAACAATGTTCTAATGATAGGTATGAACTCCTTAAAACAGATGAGACTGACTTTTCCACGTTACTGTTGATGTTTTTTATTCAAGGTCAGTGATAAATAATTTATGATATGCGAAAAACTTAATATGGCTGGAATGCGAATTTTAAATCTCATTAAGTGAGGTCGAAACCGTTACATTTAACGTACCTACATAATAGATATTTTTAAAAAATAATTTAAATTGTTTTATTATTGTAACAATTATTTAACGATAAAACATTCAGTTAAATAAAATTCATTTACGTTTCGAACTGGTTGATAAGTTAACTTTTTAAAAGAATAGAATACTCGTATATTCTTCTTTTGACGTTCTTTAAAAAGTGACGAGTAAAAAGTGACGTTTTTTAAAAAAAAAAATATTTTAATCTTGCCTACAAGGCCAAAAATATTTTTACTTTGTTGAGAAATTAGTTTCATTTTAATAAAAAGGAACTCATTTCTCTGTTCACTTAATAGTTGTGGCTCTAGAATCCATAAATACATAGTTGAACGGTAGGCTGTTTATGATATGTCCACCTTGGCCTGAGCGGACAGTACATTCAATTTAGCCCAGCGATTGATGTGGATAATATATGCCGAGGCATGTAATGAATGACGATTACCATAGCAGCTTTGGCTTTGTGTTGAACTGTATCTGTTTAGTTCACTGTTTAGGTATTTGAGAAGGTAATGTGATGCAATGTAATCGTGAATAGGGAATGAGTATCATCGACGCGGTTCAGATGAGGTTAGATTCAGAATTTTTGTTTTGTTGAGGGTTCACGCTAGAACCCTCATATGGATGGTGAGATGGAGGACCTTCAGGTTCATCCCGACCAGAGATGTGGCCTGTCGAGGGCCATCACACTCGCGACCGTGGACGTGTTGTATTACGTACCCGTTGTCTCAGCAGATGGTGTTCAAAGGAATGTGTAGGGTTTAATCCGGTAGAAGACTAGCTATGCTAGGGTCTCAAAAAAGATATGATCCTCTTCGATCATATCTTATAAAGGATCATATCTTTTTCAAGACCCCGCAATTGAATGGAAACCATGCAAGATTTCCCAGCGAAGAAACCAAGTTCAGAACTCCACAGTTTATCGTTTAAGCACCAAAAATTTAAGACAATACAATATGCAATAAGCAAGATGCGAAACAGACCAATTCTTTGTTCATAATTAATGAAACCAGAATTTCGGGACGATAGGTGATCTTCTTACAGATTTCTGTGAAATTTATAATCGTGTATCACATGATATACCTATAGTTCCGATAAAGTCTATTACTATAAAACGAGATTATTTTCTAAATCAAAATAGCTGTATCACCGGTATTACTGATAATGTAATCTTTTAAAGAATACGTGAATGATATTACTATGATATTACCACTGATTAAATCATCGCAAATCTTTCAAAATATCAATTCTGACTCCTAGCTCAGGGCAAAGGATATATATTATAAATCTTAGTATCCTCGTATATGGTATGAGAGAGTTTTTGGCCATAGTTCACGAATTGGTAGACTTCACACACCTTAGAGGCCTTTTTTTAAATAACTCTCAGATATGTACCTACTTTTCCTCACGATATTTTCGTCACCGTAAAACAGTGATAATTAATTTTTTTATAGATCATTTTCAGAATACCAGTGGTGCTTGCCTGGAATTCGACCCTCGGGCCGGATTGAGGGTGTGATTATAGGCTAGCACAGTTCATTTATATAATTCAAATTAATATAAGATAATATAAAATACCTTCTTATAGTATAATTTACAGCCCGCTATTTGAAAAATACTTGGTTACATAATAGTAATTAAATAAATTTGCAACAAAATATCATTTGTTAATGTCCACGCGTTTAAATTACCTTTTATACGAGTATCTCATTTAAACCCATTAATACAACGCTAATTAATTATTAAATTAACATTATATTTTAAACTAAATTATTAATGGTAAAGATTGAATTAGCCTATCTGTGCTGGATATTTGCTAACGTGTGTAGAAACGAAATAGTATATTAGTTCTGTGGCAATTCTGCCTTTCGGTGGAAGGGTGTGGATGTTTGCTGACCTAGTCGCTGCTTCGATTAAATAATAACGCATGCACGCTTTCTACACTCATAGCCCCGCACTAGGATTATCTCCTCCTGTGTCGCGGGTGCCATGGACACATAAAGACGAGTACACAAACACCCAGACCCAGAACAGAAATCTAAATTAATCATTCTGATGTCTGTCTGCCGGGAATCGCACCCGGAACCCACTGCGCGTCAGACCGATATGGTGACCGCTCCGCCACGCGGGTCGTCAATAGATATTATTGTTATGTTATATATGTCAAGAATCTATATTTAATAAGTAGGTACTTAAACAGAATGTACGTATGTAATAGAAGGAAATTGATTAATATTAATTTCATATTATTATATTCTAAATGTATCACGCGCATAACATTTGTTTATAATCATAATATAACTTAGTGTACGTGTAAAGTACGTTTTATATATTACAACAATACCTTGCTAATATATCTGCACTGAGAATCTTCATGATATTTTCTGTAAATACTCGAACCAATTTTTTGAGACTGATTAAAGTATGTGTGCATGTATTCAGAATAAATGTATGCAAGGCGACCGTCTTAGTGGGTGGAAGTAGCATCGCATCTGTCATCGATTTCAGATAGAACCCCTGTTCTACATATTATGAAGTTGCTTACAGATGTCCATAAGCGGCAGTCACCACTGGACCATGGACTGCATGCTCGGTTGCTACATCAATCTAATAAAAAAGGATTCTGTAATCTAATAATATAATTACGTAAAGGTGCCTAAGATGATCGACATCGCCGATTTACGCCTCAACAACAAAACTCTGCCGTTCTATAATACTATTCTATAAAAAAAAAAAAACATAACAAAACATACAAAGATCTAAGTTAGTTACAACCGAAGCACACAGTATTACAATATCATTAATTGTCACTAAACTACCTGTAAAAATATTGATGTTACTTGTTAAAATACTATTATTCCTGTTTATAATCATAGTAATTTATCATATTAGGACCTCAAACTGCTTTAATGCGCATATAATATTTTTATTTACACAATATGTCTTTATATCTGTTATAAAATAACAATAATCACACAGTGGTAGCATAATACTCCTTGACAGTTTTGTATTTAGAAATTACTTGCGTGTAATTTGCGATTAGATTAATTGAAGGAAAACATCACAAACAAACCAGCATGCTTGAGTCGTAAATTATTATCGTGCAAGTTGTGGAACGAACTTCCTCCCGAGGTATTCCCGGAGCGCTATGACATGGGGTTCTTCAAAAAAGGTGTGAAAAGAGCTCTCCTTAAAAGCCGGCGATGCATTGGTGACTCCTCTGATGTGACGGTGACTACTTACCATCAGGTAGACCGTATGCCTTATCGTTAGGTTTAAGTATAAAAAAAAAAAAGCAAATCAACATTACCCCACATTCAGAACATTTCTACAAACATAATAATTACCAACTCCGCTCGATTCGAAAAAATGTTATTATTAACACTTCAAAATCAAAATACTTCAAATAAAAAATGCAAGTCAACACGGGTTGTGACATCTCTCTGAGGTCCAATTTCTTCCTTCTGTGTTTCTCCAATATTTATTTATGTGGTTTTGCAATCACTGGCGTAAGGTAAAATTTAGTCTACCAATTTGCCTTTAGCTAGTGGTTTACGACTACAAATCATAACTACGACTCTAAGTAAAGAAGATAGTTTCACCTTCAGGGAGGAGACACATGTCCACACATGTTTGATACCGATATGAAAGATCGTATTATGTACTTATTTCTTCGGTGTATATGATTGTTGCGTATGATGTATTCTTTAATTATTAATATTGATGATATTGATAGGGTTAAAGAATTGCGCGAGCAGACAGAAGCCGCAGAGCGAGCGGTCGAGGCGCGCAGTGCAGAGGAGAGGGCACACGCCGAGTCGCTACAGGCGAAGGTAGCAGAGCAGGTGCCATGATGTCTCAAATTTATCAAGAAGTTAAAGATTACACAGTATTGTGTAGAAAACTGCTTCTTATACAAGATAATACAATAAAACCTAACATTAATCTTCATCATATGGAACGTAATATTTTTAGGAAACTAACAACTTTAAACGACTTATTTCATAGCTGTAAAACAAACGATGAAAGATAATTTGATACTCGTTTTGTATTTCTTAGTGATCACGTTCACGTATTCATAAATGATGATGTTATTTTTATATGGTTTACTTTTAATGTTTTTTTTTTTATTTTATATGGTTTACTTTTAATGCATATTTTTAGGAAAGGAGCAGACAAGAAGCTCTCTTGCGTGTTGCAGAGCTTGAAACTCGTGAGAAAGAATTGGAGGAACAGTTAAATTCTCTCCGCGAGCGTTCAGTTCGTCTCGTTGATTTAGAGCGAAGGCGTTGCATAGAATATGTGCCTACTAAAGGTATTGGATAGATCAATGCGCTAATATAAAGTAGTTTTTTATGATGTAAGTTAAGTCTATGTTACATATATTTACTTCGTTTGGATATTTGTTGAATATTATTCGATTACACTTTAATATTGGTATTTTGATCTAAGTAATAGCTGTTTAATGGGTAATAAGGGTGAAATTGTCATTTGACTATCATATTTATTAAACAATGACGAGGATTAGGATGATAATTTCGCCCTTTTAATTATAAAGATAATGTCATACTACAGTACCACACAGTTGAAAAATCATCTTTTACTGCGTCTGAAACATCACTGTCTATATAAATAGTACAGAAATGAATAGAATAAAAAAATAATATATTTCATTCAACAGAAAATGAGCCATCGGACAGAGAAATTGACATTTGGAAAGAACTACAAATAACCAAAGTGGCGTTGGGACGGGCTGAGGAAGAATTACGTCAAAGTCGTGCAGATAAAGACAGTTTTTTGGAAACGTTGGCTAAAATTGCGGTAAAAGCAATCATTAATATTATTAATGATACCAAATATTTATTTTTACATTATATCAACTTTTATATTTATTTGTAGCAAGAAGAGGGTCATGACAAACAGGATAAACTAGCAACTGAATTGCTTAATAGGGAAAGGAAAATAATGAAACTTCAACAGATTATAGACGAACAACGGGAAAATGAAAAGATAATGTGTGTATAAAAATGGTTTAAAACTTAATATAAATTAATTTTATTTCGCGCACTTAATAAAATAGTTTTTAGGGAACAAAGTATGACCGAATATGAAAATCAACTGGCTTCTTTGCGACTAGAGGTTAAACGACTGCGAAATTATGACTGCTATTCCAAGGAAGTGTCATATCAAGACATGCAAACTGAGGTACAAAATTATACTTATAATAGTTTTTTAAATCTTCATAATTTTACTTTTCATGAGTTTTAATTCTATAATAAATCTAAATCATTGAATTTGAGATTTATTTTAGAATTATAGACTTTGTGAGTCGTTAAATATATATCAATAATAATATTCTTAGGTACGGCGCAATTGTGTCTTTGGGAGCAATAGGATGAATATTGTCAATATAAGTCGTTATAGTTAATGGTGCCTTTTTTAAGCCCCACAGACAATTAAACATTGTCTCTAATCGCAGAGCTTTTTTAATGTAAATATCACTACACAGCTCCTAGAACTGCACATGCAAGTAGAGACTCTGTGTCGTGAGCGTTCGGCGCTGGTGACCGCTGCGGCATCACGTGGGCTGATGCTGGAGCGACACGAGCGCGCTGCTGACCTCTTTGCGCGTATGTTACGAGCAAGAAGGGAATTGAGTGCCTGTTTGGATGGCTTAAATGAACCTGAGCCTATTGAGGATTCAGCTCACAAAGAGGTATGTACGGTAAAAATTAATTATCTCAATCAGAACTCGAACTTATGTATATAGCACGTAACTTATACTACTTCATCTTTTATCTAACAATTTAGCTTCAGACTCTTTATCCAAGTCTTATGTAATTGATTTTGATTGATTGTCTTATATAATGTGATTTGCTATACTAACTTTAACAGAATGTCTACAAAAACATTTTTCAGATAGAATTAGGAATTACAGTGATTCTTTGGTCTCGAACCATAAAAGAGTATAAAGATTTCGGTCACGGCAACTGACCTTACACAATTTCATTATACATTATTTTTATCTAATCGAAATAGCAAACGAGCATGCAATTCACCTAAAGTGGTTACTACCGCCTATGGACATCTAATAATAAGTCTAATCATCATCTAATAGTAAGAAATTTCATATAAAACAGGGGTTTTATCAGAAACAGATCACAGAAGCCGGCAACCAAACACGTAAAAATCCGCTAGAAATCGGTGTGGTGATAGTAGGATCTCCCTGATAAAACTATACTAGTTCTACCACCAATTTGATAAAAAATATTTAGTAACTTTATATTGCCATCTTTATAATTGGACAGTTATGTCGCTCCTTATCATCGATATGTGCTGGAGCTGCCGACACGTGGACGGCATTGCAAGCAGAACGTGCTCGAGTGCTTCGATTGGAGAGAGCAGTACTAGCGCAGAATTTTCAGCTGGAAAGAGAGGCAAGAGTACGTACGCAGCTAGAGCGTCGCAGAGCTATACTGGAACGAGAAATTTTGCGTACTCATCATGCATCCACATCACATGCGTCTATAGAAAATCCAAGTTAAGTATTTGACTACTTAAGATAGTGTTTACGTTATCCTTTCATGTGTAATCATACTTTGTCTTATTTGTTACAGACTCAACCACTTTTTGAATAAATAGGATCTGAATAACACCATTTTGTTTTTTTTAATCTTTACTCATTATAATTAGTAACTAGAAACTCAAAATTATTTGCTAAAATACATATGATTAGCCTGTTCATACTCTCAAAACAAATGTAAAAAAAATTTAGAGTCTGTGGCCAGCCAGTTTAAACATTTTACGTTTTTTTTCATCCTTTAGGTGGTTTGACACCAGATACTGTAAATTTCTTGTTAAATTCCCATTCGCCGAATGTCTTACGTTGTCAAACATATCGTTGTCTGCAATGAGTAATTGTGGAGGAGTATGCACTGTCTCATAATCACGGAATGGAATACATTTTGGTATGTTACAACTGTAGACATCTTTATTACACTCAAAATCATTTATTTTCTTGGTAGGCAAATAAGTTTTCTTGACGAAATTCCCCATCTCAATTTTAGTAGGAAGTGCTTCGTGATCTTTGAAATGATCGGATTTCATAGTTTCTTGTAAATACACATGGTTAGGTTTGTGTCTTTTGTTATTATACCTATTTTTACTGTTCACATTGTAATTTTGGTCAATATAAGACTGTGGTTCAATAGGGTTTCTTAATTCTTGTTCTAGAATTTTAATTAAGTTATCCAAATTATCTGGTTGATTTTCAATTTCTTTTTTATATTCTAAACGATAAGCCTCATACTCAGCAATCTGTTTTTCTAGTATGTGCATATTTTCTTCGTCTTTTCTTTTTTGTGACGTAGCTTTTTGTATCTGATCCTCTAATGTTAATATAATTTTCTCCAATTGATTAATTTGTTGTTTGCATGCTTCTAAATTATTATGAAGTGATTCTATTTCTACATTTTTTTCCACAAGCTGCCTATTCATCTAAAAATACAATATTTGTTTATAATAAATATTAAATATCAGTACTTATAAATAACAACGTATAATTTACAATTTGGAAATACAGAGTATACCTCTGAATCCATATGGGCTCTCGTTTCGATATGGTTCTTTAGTAATTTAATAATATTTGCCTGTTCCTCTTCTTTATCTGTTAAAATTTTAATCAAATCCTTTTTTTCTTTAATAATATTATCCTGTTCCTTTATAGTATTAAAGTTGTGTTCTAGTTCTATATCTTTTTTTTCTAGTGCTTCCGCCATTTCAGTATTCTGATGGGTTATTTCTTCTATTTTCATATTTTGTTCATTAATCTAAAAAATAAAAAATGCCTATTACGTGAATGATTTGTAAATGTTATCTGTTGGGTTTCTAAATATTATTTCCAAATCCGATTGTTAAATTTGGAGTTCAATCAAAATTTTGTGATTTTTAAATTTAATCTATACTGTCTATACCAATAATATATAAAGAAGTAGAGTTTGTTTAGTGGAACGGGCTAATCTCCGGACCGGTTTGAATTGAATAATTATTTTTGCGTTGAATTTATCGAGAAAGGATATAGGCTATATAACAACACGCTATATTGTTTGTTTTTTTTTCTTATGTAATAGCGGTTGAAACCGTGATGGAATATACAGTGAGTAGATCCATGAGTAGATATTACTTTCGTATTATGTCAAATATTTCACTAACATTTGTTCATACAAATCATCAATTCATAATATCTGGTGAGGAAAATAGAAGGTAAAATAGAAACATATAATAACCACTTCAGGAAGTAGGTGTAAATTTTCAATTGCACTCCAACGCTCTTGCAGTCCTTCTGTTTGGCTTTTTAACGATAATATCTGCTCTTCATATTGTTTCATTTTGAAATCCCTGCACAAACAAGACAACAGGCGGGGGTATAATTATGGATAAGTGACTTAAACATAGATCATAATATTAAAATCTTCATATACCTGTTTTGTAGCTGCTTTTCTAAGCTTTTCTGTTTCGTTTTAAGTTCTGAGATGATTTCATCTTTATCATTAAGTATACATTTTAATTTGGCTTCCGAAGCAAGCAATTCACTACGATTTCCCTAAAAACATATTTTCATTTACAAAGTTTTCTTTAGGTATTTTGTTCCATAAACAATATAATTAAAATTAAGTACCTCTATTTCTCTTATGGCATCGTTCTGTTTTGTCAAACTCTGTTTGTATTCTTCGATTTCAGAGTTTCGTTTGTCTAGTTCAGTTTTCAGACTACGTAATTCATTTTCCCACGTGGTTGTTTTACCTAAGGCATAAATTAAATAATGTTAGCTGGCTGGCTGCAATCTATTTTATGTTCCAGTCGTAGGCAGTTGGGGAGTAAACTGGTGAAATCTTACTTTATCACGCTGCTCTGATGATTATTGGTGGAGGGAGAATGGGTTAGTAGCAAACCCCTAACGAATGTGTTTAAATAATGCGTAAGCCATCTGACGAAGATTAACAAGTATTGTAAAAGATAAAAACCGGGATCAGCGGTTTAACGTGCATTTTGACCATTTTGACTATGTCCAGAGTTGTACTTAACTTTATACAGTCTACACTATCCGCTATATGCGCTGTAATCATTGTCCTTAAAATAGTAATATTGTATATACTTATAGAACAAAACCTGGTTACTATGTATGTATACTACAAGCGCTAATTTGTGGTCAGTGTAAGGGAACATGATCGCGCAATAATTGATAAAAAGTTCATTTTCATCGTCCAAATCCCGTGAGTCAATGTGCTCGTATATGATTAACAGAATACGATACTTACTGAGAAGTGACTTCTGTTCTTGTAATAACGCCGCAGTGTCTTTATAGCGTAATTCAGTTTCAACAAGCTTGGTGCATAACGTTTCAATTTGTGCATCTCGTTTCTTCCTTTCTTCTATTTCTTGATTATATTTTTTCTCAATGTCAATTATTTTTTCGACGTTCCTGCTTTGTTCTTCTTTAATTGTATCAAGTGACTCGTTATAGTTATTAGATAATTCTTCAAGACGTTTCTCAAGATCTTCTTTCCTGGTAGTTTTTTGGATTAATAAATTATCTTATAATTTATTACAGTTATCAATAGATATTTCGTAAGAAATATTTGTATTTTCAGTATTACCAAAAGTATAAATTGATAATAATTAATGCTTATAGCTTACTCAGTTTGTAATTTTTCACGAGCGTCAGCAATTTCTTCAAGATGTGTAGTGTTTTCTTTAATAGATTGATTTAATTTGCTTAATTCTTTGTCAAATTCGAGTTGTAATCTATTATTCTGAAAAAAAATGACAGATATAAATAAAATTATAGATCCAACTTACAAATGCCTATCGCGTGGTATCGACGCGAAATAATTTCCGTATATATTACTGTATGGTAAGCTTTTGTTTTGTAATTGTAATTTCTAACTTGCATTCATAATACAAAGTATTAAATCATACTCTCCGCCTGATGGTAAGTGGCCTCTGTCGCTCATGGACAGCTGCTATCAATACTAAATAAGATTCTTGTCATTTTCCTTGATGTCAGTCACAGGCGTGTGGCTACCCTTGAGGAAGTTGACGTCTCGGATAAATATAAGCTCCACACCCTTTAGATATTCGGATGCAGAAGTGCTCAACAATGTTGTTATTAGGCAATAATAATCATAAATAGGTGTGGGTGTAGTGCCTCTGGAGTTAAGCTACAAAGGTTCTACCACTTTAAAACCCAATTAATTATTACTTGATCGCTAAGTTGTTTTATCGTGCGCTCTAAGTTTCTTGTGTGTAAGCGTGCTTGATTTAGCGCAGCCTCTAGTTGAACAGCTCTCTCCTCGCCAATCTTTACTTGACCTTCTGCTCGAGTTAAGCGATCCCTTAAGTTTGTTCTTCTTAATTTCTCTTCTTTTAATATATTTTCTAATTCCTATACAACGAGAATCAATGACAATTATCTCCTTTTTGGTAGCATTATTATTCTGATTTAACTCGCTATTGATGTTTTATATACATATTTACAAAAAATAATTCAAAAAACTTTTAATTTTGCATAAAATGAAATTACCATGATTCGGCTTTTGTTATTTTGTGATCTGCATTGGTCTGCATTATAAATTTGTTTTCGGAGATCAGTATTCTTAGAATTTATATCGGACAATGCACAATTCAATTCTTCTGTTCTTAACTGAAGAGCAATCGTGTCATTTACGCACACCCTGAATAACAGAAGTTACCATTAAAGATGTACATATAAATTTATGTAGAATTGGTAGCAATTCATAGAAGAAATGTTGCCCTTATTCTGAGGACATGAGCCTTGCCCAGTGAGAGCGATACCGATATTATAGGGTAGGTATTTATTTACATATTATGGTTTTTCAATTGTGTATAGGTTAGAATTTGAAAATATGGATATAATTATGTTCTACTGGAAATATTACAATAGAATAAAGCAAAAGTATATCTCTGAAATATATGTAGGTAGGTTAAAAGTAGTAAGTAAATTTATGCTCGTTAACCTTAAAAAGTCGAAAATATCATTTAATTCTTTTAGAAACTCCGACTTTACTTTATCCAGGGAGCAGTGTAGCATTTCGTTTTCTGCACTAAATTCTTTAATTTTTTTCGATAGAGTGCTTTTGGTGCATCCCTACAAAAAAAAAAATATTACAATCAGTACTTTAATGTTTACTCATTACTTACTATGTATTATAACAAGATATGTTTGTGATTTTAATGATTTCAAAATTAATTTGAGTCGTTTTTAAGATAATGCTCTCTTAAGTTTAAATCAGTTTTACCTTTTCTTGATTATACAATGTCTCAAACCAATTGATAATTTCTTTTCGTTTCATTAAAGTTTCTTCACACAATGCTATTAATTTATCAGGCATACTGTTTAGTTTGTTAATATCGAGGTTTAATGGATTGTTAGGTGAAAGCTGTTTATCTGAAATATTTTGAACTAATTTTAAGATTACGTATTGATTTTAATATCACACTTTATAATAAGTATATTATATTCTATTATATAGGTAAGTATATTCAAGTTATTTACAGAAACATTTTATGCCTAATATAATTGTCATTCATAGATAGAGCGACCGCAGTTGAGGGTAGGGTTGGTATCTATACTTGTCTACTATATTTTATTTTATTGTAAAATTAATTATAAAATAATAAAGTACAGAAAGTATTACTACATAATTATAGCCTATAGAGTATACTATTTTTTTTTATTTCTTACATATATATTATTATTGTTTACAATTAGGTCTAACAAAATACATTAAAAAAAAATAATATAAAAAAAATTGGATGTAGGTTTTTTTATAGTGGTTAATATATTTAGCAACGCTTTTGTATGAAATTTTATTTATCTTCAAAAAAAGTAGAAACCCTAGTTTAGCTCTATAAAAGTAAACGCTTTAGTCACCAAATATATAAAATGTGTTTTTACTGATGTTTGAAAACATGAATAAATAATACTTATTTTAGTTCAAATAATCGTAATTTTGGACCAAAGCGTCTTTACATTGAAATCCCTCAATCAGTTCATAAACGATCATTATCATGAACGAAGTTATCCGCGAACACATAAAATAAAATATATATATGGTCGAATTGAGAAAGAAACCTCCTCTTTTTTAAAGTCGGCCAAAAAATACTACAATACATGTTTTTTTACAAAAAAGTTTATAATTAAACGTAACCATGTTGTTGTCGTTTCGTTTCCGAACACAATTGCAGCAATTGATCGGGTGTCATCTTAGCTACGTTCATGACGCGAAGATCATCAGCGGACGGTAGACTCGACTTATGCCCAAATGCATTCAGCTTCTGATGTGTATTGTGTAGTGATGCGTACAATTCCAATATCGTTTTCTGTAGAGTTATAAATATTAGAAGCACGTTTAATTTATTTGTAAACCGTGAAGATTTTTTATTGGAGTAACAATCAGCACGCAGTTAACCTTGTAACCACAGCCGCCCATGGGCATCTCATTGCAAGCAACTTCATATAGAATAGGGGTTCTATCTGAAGTCAATGACAGGTGCGATGCTACTCTAGAGGACTGAGATGGCCGCCTCATACGAACGTGGGCCGGCAACCACACCATTCTAACGAAATGCAAAAACTGTTTCACGCTAAAAATAGGTATAGCTGTGGTACCTCCCTGGTCGTACTAGTTCTACCTTCCAAAAGCAACGGTGATAGCAGCCTTCGTGGTTCGACTCTGACCACCTAATTTTCCCTTACCATGACGGATAATAATAGTGTTAAGCGCTGTTGTGTACTATTTTGTGGTAAAGGAAACATGCTTATGAAAGGCGGTTCAGCTTTGTCCCCAGGGAAAGAAGTTAGTAATGAATCTATTGATAACCTCACTCGGGACATTAATGTCATCTGATTACAGTTGTTTATTGGATTCACCACCAGGGTGTCACTGGATGAGTTCACCATCAGGTGAAGTCCACCTCCTCGCTTACTACTTCACAAATTAAAAAATAATCTTAGTAAATTATATATAGCTACGTTCATGTTTTTATGAATGCATGAGTCGGAATTTTAAATTAAAAATATAACCATTTATGATAGTCTATTACGATGTTGTTACGAAAATCTTCGAGTACAATTGTAAAAAGAAAACAGATCAAAATGTACTTTTTAACTACAAAATATCTATTTTACTGCGACTTTCTATTTTTATTTTTTTTACCTGCCGTTCGTTGAGTTCTGTCTTCATTTTCTCGAATTTAACAATTTTATCTTGCCAGTTCATTTTAAGTTGCATTATTTTTTCGCTCCGTGAAGTAATTGAATCTGCAAATCAAACGAATAATACTTTTAAAGAAATGAAAATTAAAATGAAATGTGTTTATTTTCACATTAATATTTTTTTCTACTATTACCGGATCGGAACACACTCATTTAATGGTTCTATATTTAAAAAATAAGTGTTTGATAGAAATATTGAGATAGTTGGTTTTGGTCTCTGTTATCATTCTTATATGTTAAACAAGCATACAACATTAAGCAATATTTCTGATTGGAATCAACGTCATATATCGCATGCATATGAAACTAAGTCATATTAAAAAAATTAACGACAACAAGATAGAAAACACAAACGTTGTACACTCTGACACTGTTTAAACGAAAGACACAAAACTGATGGTCGCCGTGAACAACAGAGCGAACTATGCTTATAGAACATTTAGATTTGAAGAAATGCAATATTCTGAATTTTAGGATAGACTTTATTTGATTCAGGATAAACATGTTTTTCACGATCGAGACTTTATAGTTTGCTTTGATCAACAAATTAAAATTTAATTAAATTAAGTATTAATAGCGGCCATTTTATCTTTTGTCTATTTTCTTAATATATGTAAGTTACTATTTTTAGAGTTTTATATCTATTATATTTAAACAGGCACCTCTTTCATTTAAATTACCATCGGGATGGTAATTTTGAGGAGAATCATTTGAATCATCCTGGTGCGTTTCAAGATCTTCACATTGTTTTATTGTCTCCTGTCCATGAAAATTATGAATAAGTAAATATGAAATAAAATCATGTATATAGAACATGAAAATTATTATCTTATAAATATATTACAAAGAGGACTCTACCTGATCAGGAAGAGTGGAAAAGTCCTTGGTGTGGAATGTTCTTGTCACTCCGATTTGCCGCTTAAATAAATAATATTCACGTATTAAATAAAGGACTATTATTATAATTACAATACAAATGTGACAACATTTAAACATGTATATGATAACAATCAAATAGACGAATACAACGTTCATAGTATAAGATTATACTTCACAAGTATCAAATAAGAGACATTACGTACATTTCTTTCCATCCAAGGATGTTATGGAGCTCCATACTCATAATCGAAAGTATAGGATATCCGAAATAAAAAATATCCGTAACCATCACCTTATCCGATATTAAAGTTTCGGACATGCTTCCAGACATGTTTTTGTTTAAGTTAACAACACTTTATACTGATTGGGTAGCTATATTAATAACTGATATGACTGATGCAGTGGTTTCAAATAATACCATAGAATTAGTAACTAAATAATCACTTACTAGCTGCGCTTCGCGGTTTCACCCGTTATTACATAAGAAAAAAAAAACAAACAAATATAGCGTGATGTTATATAGCCTTCCTGAATTTATTATTCAACTCTGTTCTCCACTGCTCTTATTAGACACAAATAGAAGTGGCGGGGGTGCTTCCGGCATCGAACCAAAAAGGGCTCTATAACTTTTAAATTACAATTTGCTTGAAAGAGAAGAAGAAAACCTCAAAGGTGTGTGAATGAATTAATGTTAGATAAACGTTTAAGGGCTTAACCCTTTTCATTCTCTCACCGTGATGGTGATGTGATATTTATGGTTTATTTGATTACTTGTATATATGTTTCATGCTTACTTG